>JAODAL010031939.1:0-47724 GCA_025379985.1 Phyllomedusa bahiana | reverse complement strand
GGCCCCATGATCCTTTCAAAGGGGATTATCCCTTCCTGCACTTTGATGGCAAATAAATGGGGTTTTTCCCCATTAATTTCTGAAAGCCGGCTTCTAACCTCGGGAAAAGCACGATCTCAAAAAAAGGCCCCCGAAAGGGTTTTGGTAAAAAGGGAAAAAAAGGGGTTTCACTTTGGGCCCCACGACATCCTTTTTGGTTTTTTGGGAGTGTGAGTACGGAAAACATTCTGCTCCCCAGTACCGGGAACCCCCATAGAACAGAATAGAGAACACAAAAGCCCCCCTGGTACGGGGAAAACCCCCATAAACAGAATTAGAGAACACAGAGCCCCCTTTCGGGAACCTCCCTTAGAAAAAAATGGGGGAACACAGCGCCCCCCTTGTAGGGGAAAATCCCATAGAACAGAATAGAAAAACACAGGCTCCCCTGAAAGGGAACTCCATAGAACAGAATGGGAAACATAGCGCCCCGGTATTTGGAACCCCCTTTAAAGGAGAACACAGCGCCCCCCTTTACTGGGAACTCCCATAAACAAAAAGGAAAAAACCACAGCGCCCCCCCTGTACTGGGAAACCTCCCTTAAAAAAATTTGGAGAAAAACGCACTCCCTTTTACGGGGAACTCCCATAGAAAACTTTTAAGAAAACAGCGTCCCCTGTACGGGAACCCCCCTAAACATAAAAAGAAACACAAGCGCTCCCCCTGTACTGGGAACCCTTTAAACAAATGGAGAACACACCCTTTTCCCCCGGGGTAGGGGAAAACTCCCATAAAAACAGAATGGAGAACATAGGGGCCCCCCTTGGTACGGGGAAACTTCCATAAACAAATGGAGAGAAAAAAAGCCCCTTCCTGTACGGGGAAACTCCCATAGAAAAAAGGGAGAAACACAGCGCTCCCCTGTACGGGGAAAAATTTCCATTAACAGAATGGGAGAACAAGCGCCCCTGTACTGGAATTTTCCTTTGAACAGAATGGGGGAAAAAAGGGCCCCCTTTTTTGGGGGAACCCCCATAAACGGGAATGGAGAACCCACCCCCCCCCTTTTTAAAGGGGGAAACCCCCCTTAAAACAAAAAGGGAAACCCCAGCGCTCCCCTGTCGGGAAATCCCTTTAGAACAGAAGGGAGAAAAAAACCTCCCCTGAAACGGGGAAAACTCCCATAGAACAAAAAGGGAAAACCCCAGCGCCCCCCTTTACGGGAAAATTTCCCAAATAAACGGTTTGGAAAAAACACAGCGCTCCCCCTGTCTGGAACCCCCAAAGAAAAAGGGGAGAACCACAGCGCTCCCCTTTTCTGGGAAATCCCATAGAACGAATGGGAACAAAAACGCCCCCCTTTTCTGGGAACTCCCATGGACCCTAAAAAAAAAGGGATGAAAAATGTCCCCACTTCTCCATTCTGACCAACCTTTCGGGCCCCCCGGGGGCAGAAGATGTCACGCCCCTCTGCAAACCCTACTGTGTAGGGGGGCCCGGCCCCCAGACGGATGTCACTGCCCCTCTGCAAACCCTACTGTGAAAGGGGGGCCCCGGAGAAAGGATGTCAATGCACCTTTTAACCCAAACTGTTTTAGGGGGCCCCCCAGAGCAGAGGGATGTCACTGCCCCTTCTGCAAAACCCTACGGGTGTAGGGGGCCCCCGGGGAGAAAAGACAGATTTTCACAAAAGGGGGTAAGGGAAACATTTGGGTTTTATTGGATAAAAATTTAATCCCAATAAGGGAGAAGAAAAAGGGTTTTTTCCCCTAATACGGGACATAAACGGATTTTAATATTTGGGGCCCGGTGCAGGCACGGGAAAAAGTGTCATAAGGGGGAAAACCATAACTGCTTCGTTTTGGCTCTGCCCAAAAGGGCCCCTTTTTCATTGCTAAAAATAAAATAAACCCCGTTTATAAAATTTTCGGATAAAAAATATATAATGGGGGAGGGTTTTAAAATGGGGGGGACAAGTAACTTTCTAGCGCATTTTTTTTTATCTTGAGAACCAAAGCCCCTAAAGTTTTCCCCATAAAATAAACTAAATTTCACGGCCCTGATATCCCCCATTTTTAGAACTCCCCCAAATTGTTTAAAAGGGTTCCCGCTACATAGGGGGCATTCCAAATTATACTGACTTTTTTCCATTAGGACAGAACCCAAAGGCCCCCGACCAATGGGGCCACAGCACTCGGTATTTTTGGCAGGGCTGCTTAGGCCAAGTTCACCCCAAAGTGCGCATTGAGGTTGAGGAAATAACGCTTATTCTTTTTTTTAAGGGGAAAAAATTTTTTCGCAAAATATTTTTCTTTATCAGTTTCAACATCTCTAAAACAAAATTACAGCGCTCTATGTGGTTTTTAAAACCCCCCCTTGTATGAAAGGAAAAAAAAAAATTTTTGGCAACAGAAATGAATGTTTTTGATTTAAAAAAAATTTGACCCGTTCGTTTGCTTTTGAGGAATTACTACAGAAAGTGTATGAAAAAGCAGGAAAAGCCCCTTTTTTTTCCAAATAATGTCCCTTACTTAGAAGGGGGAAAAACCTTTATTTTCGGGGAAAAATGGGCCCCCCCCCCAATGTATGGGGGGTGGAAAGGGGGCCGCCGGGGAGGGGGGGGAAATTTCCCCCGGGGGCCCCCCGAGCCGCTGGGGGCCCCGGGGGGCAGTGCCGTCACTCCCGGGGCCCGGCCGCGCACCCGGTCATGGACCCCCGGGGACCCGCTTTCTCCCGAGCGCCCAAGAGACCACCCCGGAAAAAATTTTTTGGGGGCGGGATGTCCCGGGACTGGGGGCTGCGGCGGGTTCGGCAGAGAAAAGCGCCACTTGCGCTGCGCTCCGTATCACCCCGGCGGGTTTGAACGAAAATTGGGGCCTTAACCCCTCCCCGGGGCCGGCCCCAAATGCTGACGAAAGGGGGGCCGGTGAGTCATTTCACGCGCCGCCTATGCGGGCCCCGGGCATTTCGGACCCGGCGGGGGGGCTCGAGCGGGGGACCTCCCGGGGGAAGCCGGGCGGGACCCGGGGCCCCAGGTAAGTGGGTGGTTGTTTTTTTTTTTTGTTAAACATCTAAGGGGGCCCCGGGTTTTTTAACCTAGGGGGGGCCCCTGGAAAACTTTTTGGGGGGGCCCCCTGTTTCTAAGAGGGGCCCCTGACTATTTAAGGGGGGGGCCTGGCTCTAAGTGGGGCCCCCGGGATTTCCCAAGGGGGGGCCCCCTAAATACTAAGGGGGGGCCCCCGGGCCCTTAAGGGGGGGGCCCTAAACTACAATGGGGTGCCCTGACTACAAAGGGGGCCCCCTGGTACTAAGGGGGGGGGGGCCCCGGGACAAATAAGAGGGGCCCGGGACTACTAAGGGGGGGTGCCCAGGCTCCCTTAAAGGGGGGGGGGGGCCCTGGCTACTAAGGGGGGTGGGCCCTGGTTTCAAGGGGGGGCCCCGACTACTAAGGGGGCGGGGCCCGGGCAAATAAGGGGGGGGGGGCCCTGACTACTAAGGGGGGGGGGCCCCGGGGTATAGGGGGGGGGCCCCTGACTTTTTTGGGGGGGGGCCCTTTGACAAATTAAGGGGGGCCCCTAAAATTACTCGGGGGGGGGGCCCTATAAAAAAGGGGGAAGGGGGGGGGGCCCCTGGTTTACTAGGGGGGGCCCTGGCTATTTGGGGGGGCCCCTTGGCTAAAAATGGGGGCCCGGGGCTACAAAAAGGGGGGGCCCCTGGCTACTATGGGGGGCCCCGAAAAATAGGGGGGCCCCCCTGATTACAAAAGGGGGGGGGCTGGCTACTAGGGGGGGCCCTGGCTACTAGGGGGGGCCCCTTTTTGGTATAAGGGGGGCCCCTGACTACTAAGGGGGGCCCCTGACTACTAAGGGGGCCCCGGGATTTCCTAAGGGGGCCCTGGGGCTATTTATGGAGGCCCTGACAAATAAGGGGGCCCCGGGAATTTCCCTAAGGGGCCCCGGGTCTCCAAAGGGGGGCCCGGGCTTTCTTTTGGGGGGCCCTGGCTAAAAAGGGGGGGCCCTGACTCAAATGGGGGCCCTGACTACTAAGGGGGCCTTGGCTTTTGGGGGCCCCTGACTACTTTGGGGGCCCTGGCTACTAAGGGGGCCCTGGCTACGGGGGGGGCCCTGGAAAATAGGGGGGGCCCTGGCTACTAAAGGGGGCCCTAAATAGGGGAAGGGGGGGCCCTGTTTCCGAAGGGGGTCCCGGAAAATATGGGGGGGCCCGGGACTATTTAAGGGGGGCCCTGGCTACTAAGGGGGGCCCTGACTACTTAAGGGGGGGCCCGGAAAATTAAGGGGGGTCCCTGACTCTAGGGGGGGCCCCCTGAAAATATGGGGGGCCCTGACTACTATGGGGGCTCCTGATTACTATGGGGGGCCCGGGCTTTTATGCGGGGCCCCTGACTTACTAGGGGGGGCCCTGGCTACTAGGGGGGGGCCCTGACTACATGGGGTCCCTGGCAAATTGGGGGGCCCCTGGTTTTTTTGGGAGGCCCTGGTCCCAAAGGGGGAGGCCCCTGGCTACTATGGGGGGCCCTGGTACTAGGGTTTGGGCCCCTGATAATTTTGGGGGGGGCCCTGGAAAATAGGGGGGGCCCTAAACTACAAAAAGGGGGCCCCCCCGGGAATACAAAAAGGGGGGGCCCGGGACTAAATAAAGGGGCCCCCTGGCATAAAGGGGGCCTTTGACTACAAAAGGGGGGCCCCTGACAAAACAAAAAGGGGGCCCCTTGGCTATAAAAAAAGGGGGCCCCTGCCCTTAAAAAAGGGAGCCGGGACAAACCAAAAGGGGGGGCCCTGACTACTACCCCCTTTCCCCTAAAGGGGGCCCCTGATACCTCCCACACTAGCTAAAGGGGGCCCTGTTACCAAACCACACTAGTTTAAAGGGGGGCCCTGATTTCCCTTTTAAAAATTGTTTAAAGGGGGGGGCTGACTTCCTGCAAACTAGTTTAAAGGGGCCCAAAAACTACCTGCTTTACTCCCTGAAAGGGACCTTAACTGCCTTTTACACCCCCCAAAAAGGGAACCCCAAAAATGCCTTTTATCCCTAAAGGAGGCCTTAAATCCCTGTATACTATTTTAAAAGACCCCTTTAAACCCCTTATACTTTTTTAAAAGGCCCCCAAAACTGCCTGTATACTCCTTTTTCTCCTGGGGGGTTAGCCCTTTTCCCCACCCCCCAAAAACCCCTAGGTTTCTAAAACCCAAAGTTAGGGCTTGGGGTTCCCCGCTCTCCCCCTGGGAAGTTTTTTACAGAGGTGGGAATGGGTAAAAAAGATGCTGGAAAATTGGGGGATTCTAAGAAAATTTTGTGTGTAATTTTGCAGGGATGAGCGGGTGCCGGGGACAAGTCATCATGGCGGTGGGGGAAAGGATGAAAAAAAGAAAAGGGAAATTTAAGAAGGGGATTCATGAGGGGAAGAGAATGACTTTCGTTTGGACGTCTTGGTGAAGTCCCTGGATGTAAGGGGTTTTGTTACTTCTAAAATTGGGATCAGTGCTGTTTTTCACTGTAATGTGTTGGGGACCGAGTCTTTTGTCTGACCTCTATGTGGTCTTATATGGGGGGTGTTGTAGGTTTTTACCTGAGTTTGGATTTTCTGACCCCCTATGTGGTCTTATATGGGGGGTGTTGTAGGTTTTACCTGAGCTTGTATCGGCCCCTCTTTGGGGGTTCTCCTTTTAATGGTGGTGTTGAGGTTTACCTGAGTGGTGTCTGACCACTATGCGGTCTCTATTTTTTTGGTGTTGTGGGTTTTAAAACCCTGGTGGTGTCGGGACCTCTATGCGGTCTTTTAAATATGGTGGTTTTGGTGGGTTTTTCCAGAGTGGTGTCTGCCCTTTTATGGGTCTCTATATGGTGGGGGTTTTTGGTTATCCCCGGGAGCTGGTGTCTGCCCTCTATGTGGTCTTTTTAGGGGCGGTGTTGTGGGTTTATACCTGAGCTTATATCTGCCCTTCTATGTGGTCTCTATAGGGTGGTGTTGTAGGTTAAAACCTGGCGGGGTGTTTGACCCTCTATGTGCTTCTATATGGGGTGTTGTAGGTTTTTAAAACTGAGTGGGTTGGTCTGCCCTCTATGTGGGTTCCCTTTATGGAGGTGTTTTTGGTTATCCCTGAGCTGGTGTTGACCTCTTTTGTGGTCTTTTAGGGCTGTTTTGGGTTAGGTTTTTCCCTGAGCTGGTGTCTGACCTCTAGGGTTGGGTCTCTATTGGCGGGTTGTAGGTTATACCTGGCTGGTTTTTCGGGAACCTCAAAGGTGGTCTCTATATGGGGGGTTGTAGGTTTTATCCCTTGAGTGGTTTTCTGACCTCTATGCGGTCTCTTTTTGGCGGTTTTTTGTAGGTTTTTTTGGTTTTTTATTTTAAAGTGGCAGGTACTTGTGCCCCTGATTGATCCTGTGTTGGGGTTTTAACACCTTTATTTTTTGTGGTGTATATTTTAGAAGGTGGTTTGAGGTGGGGTGACCAATGGAAACGTGGGGGGATATTGTATTTGGGTGGAGGGGGAAATTGAATGTGGGGGGAGGGGGATATTGTTTAGGGGTTTTTGGGGGGGGGAAAAAATTTGTATTTTGGGTGGGGGGGGAAGTTGTTTGTGGGGGGAGAGGGGATTTTGTATATGGGGGGGAAGGGGGTTTATTGTATTTTGGGTGGGGGGGGATATTGTATGTGGGTGGAGGGGGATATTGTATGTGGGTGGGGGGGGGGGATGTTGTAATGGGGTGGAGGGGGTAGTTTTTGTGGGTGGAGGGGGATATTGTATGTGGGGGGGGGGGGAATATTGTTTTGTGGGTGGGGGGGGATTTTGGGTTTTTGGGGGTTTGGGGGGGATTTTTGGTTTTTGGGTGGGGGGTTTTTATTGTTTTGGGGGGTGGGGGGGAATTGTATGTGGGGGGAAAAGGGGATATTGTATGAGGGGTGGAGGGGGATATTTTTGTGGGTGGTGGGGGTTTTTGTTTGGGGTGGGGGGGTTATTGTATGTGGGTGGAGGGGGGTTTGTGAAGGGGGGTGGGGGGGGAAATTTTTTGGGGGTGGGGGGGTATTGTACGTGGGTGGGGGGGTTAAATTTTTACTTTTGGGTGGAGGGGGGATTTTTGTACGTGGGTGGAGGGGGTTTATTGTACGTGGGTGGAGGGGGTATTGTATGTGAGGGGAAAGGGGGTTTTTGTATGTGGGGGGAGGGGATATTTATGTGGGGGGGGGGATTTTGGGTATGTGGGTGGGGGGGGAAAATTGAAATGGGGTTTGGAAAGGGGGGGTTTTTTTATGTGGGTGGGGGGGGAAATATTGTTTTGTGGGTGGGGGGGGGGATTTGTATGGGGGTGGGGGGGGGATATTGTTTTGGGGGTGGGGGGGAAATTTTTGTATGTGATTTGGAGGGGGTTTATTTGTTTTGTGGGTGGTGGGGGTTTTTGTATGTGGGTGGAGGGGGATTTGTATGGGTGGGGGGGGGTTTATTGTTTTGTGGGTGGGGGAGTTTTGGGTATTTGGGTGGGGGGGATTTTGTTTGGGGGCGGGAAAGGGGGGATATTGTTCGTGGGTGGAGGAGGAAAATTGTACTTTGGGGTGGAGGGGGAAATATTGGACGTGTGGGTTAAGGGGGATTTTGTACGGGGGTGGGGGGGAAAATGTACGTGGGTGGAGGGGGATATTGTACGTGGGTGGTGGGGGGATATTTAAGGTGGGGGGGGGGGGATATTTTTTCGTGGGGGGGGGGGTTATTTACGTGGGGGGGGGGGAAATATTGAAACCCGGGGGGTGGGGGGAATATTGTTTTTTGGGGTGGAGGGGGATATTTTATGTGGGGGAGGGGGTATTGTTTTGGGGGCCCGGGGAAAGGGGAAATTTTTGTCTGCGGGTTGGGGGATATTGTAGGGGTGGGGGGGGCATTTTGAAGGGGGTTTTGGGGGGGGAAAAAATTGTTGGGGGGGGGGGGGGATTTGAAAGGGGGGTTAAAAAATATTTAAAAATTAGGGGGGGTTTTAGGGGATTTTTAAAATTTTGGGTTGGGGGGGATTTTGTAAAATTTTAAAGGGGATTTTTTAAATTTTTTGGGTTTTTTTTTTCCCAACGGGGGATTATTGTAAACCTTTTTGGGTTTTTGGTGGGGGTTTAGATTTTGGGTGGAGGGGGATCTTGTAGGGGGGTGGAGGGGGATATTGAAAGCGGCCGGGGAAAGGGGGGTTATTGTCTGGGGGGTGGAGGGGGATATTGTATGTGGGTGGGGGGGGATAGTGTCTGTGGGTGGAGGGGGAAATTGAATGGGGGTGGGGGGGGTTTTTTTTATGTGGGTGGAGGGGGTTTTTTGTTTTTGTGGGTGGAGGAGGATATTGTATGTGGGTGGAAGGGGGAAATTTTTTGTATGGGGGGGGCGGGGTTAGTGTATGTGGGGGGGAGGGGGATATTGTATGTGGGAGGGTTGGGGGGAATATTGGTATGTGGGTTGGAGGGGGAAAATTGTATGTGGGTTTGGGGGGGAAAAATATTGTATTTTGGCCCCCCTTTTTTGGAGGGGGAAAATTGTATGTGGGGTGGGGGGGGGATATTGTATGGGGCGTTAGGGGGATATTGTATGTGGGTGGAGGGGGGATATTGTGTTGGGTGTGGGGGTTTTTTTATGGGGGGGGAGGGGGGTATGATTTGTATGTGGGTGGAAGGGGGTTTTTTGGATGGAGCTACTTACCCCTTGGTGTCTATGATTGCTAAAAGGGAAGATTATGTTGGTTTGCCCAAAATAGGGTGTGACTCTCTTGCAAATTTTTACTCCCACAAAAACATTTTCTTTTTTGCCCCCACTGTTTTAAAATGTGGTTTTTAAAAGGGCCATTATTTCCCAAAAGAGGCCGGAAATTTTTTTTAAGTACAGTTAGGGGGGGGGGCCCCCCAAAGATAAAGGGGTGGGCCCCCCAGATCAATCCCCTGTGGGCCCCAAAACCCCCAGCCCCGACATGCAAAAAATTGTTTTGGCCTTCAGATAGGTAAAATTAGATTGGGGAACTAAATTGTGGCAAGTTGGGAGGAAAAATGAATATTACTAATTTGCTTACGATGCACTAATATTGCATCTTCGAGCAGATATGAACCAATTTGGGACTTAATATATTGCTCTCTACTGTTACACTTTGGTTTTGGGTCAAATTCAAAATGTTGATAAAATTGACCCTAGCTATAACTCTACCTCCAACACTTATGCTAAAAAATAAATGTGGCGCCCCAAGGTGGGGGGTTTCGCCCCTTTTTTTTCAAATTTCCCCAAACCCCCAAACCCTTACCTCGGGTAAGGGGTTTGAACTAACTCTAACTAAAAAAAATTTGGGGTTTTAGATGTCCCCTAATTTTTCACCATATCTGTTTAGAAGTTTTTCCCAAAATTTTCCCACTTTTATGCGGGTCTGATGTTCCTCAGATCTGCCCTGATGTTCCCTAGATGCAACCCAATGTTTACCAGATGTGCCCCAATATTTTCTGAATGTGCCCCTGATGGGCCCTGATGTTCCATAATGTTTTCCCAGATGTCCCCTTAGATGGGGCCCCAAAATGTTTCCCCTAAATTGCCCAAAGATTTTCCCCCTAATATTCAAACGGGTATTGCCCCCCCCAGTGTTTCCCCCAAAAATTATGCTCCAGATGTGCTTCAATGTCCCCTATATGTGCCCCCATTTAGCCTATATGTGCCTCAGATGTGCCCCGATGTTTTCTATATGCCCTGTGATGTTCCCAAAAATTTTCCCCAGATGGGCCCAATGATCCTATATGGGGCCCAAAAAATTCATATTTCCCCCGATTTACCCCCTATTTTGTCCCCCTTGATGTGGCCCGAGTTCCCATATGTCCCCTGATGCCCCATTTTTTAACCCCCTTTTTTCCCCCCTTTTGTTGCTTGTTTTCCCCCTATTTGAAAACCCAAAGTTTGGCCTTCCGGGGGCTTTTCCCCTGGGTGACCGATGTGTATGTTTTTTCCATAAATTTTCCCACAGATGTTTTCTATACGGGCCCCAAAAAATTTTCCCCTATGTCCCCCCGGATTTTTTCGTATTTGTCCCCCAAATTATTTTTCTATATTTTTCCCCTAAAATGTCCCCTAATTTAAATCCTGTTTCTTTCCCCCAAATATGGCCCTTGTTGTTTCCCAAATATGTAACCCAGATGTGCCCCTGATTTTTCCCCTTTTTTTAAACCCCAATGTCCCCCTGATGTTCCCTTATTTCCCAGATGTCCCCTAAATTTCCCCCTTATATTTGCCCCAGTTGTTTTCAATATTTTCCCTTTCATATGTGCCTAAAACCCTTTTTTATGTGCCCCAAACATGCCCCAATGTATCCAATAGTCCCCCAAAAAGATGTCCCCTGTTTGTTAAATATGGGGCCCCCGATGTACCCTGATGTTCTTCAAAATGAGCCCAAAAAATATCCTTAAAATGTCCCCCCGATGGCCTTTAAATGTTTTTTTATGTTCCAAAATTTAAGTGAAAAAAATTTTTACCCCAAATATGTTCCCCAATGAACCCAGGGGGGTACCCTTTATTTTGAAACCATCGCTCCCTTCCCCATCATTTTTTTATAGGATTAAATTTGGGAAAGTAAACCAAATTTTAATTTTATAAACAACTTCATTTGAGAACAATTCAAGCGCCCCTGTTGTCAGTTTGGCATCGCCTCATTCTCTGGGATGGGGCACTGGCTCATTCTGCCGAAATCTTTGAAAATCTCCCGTTGACAGGGCCCCCCCCCCCCCCCCCCCCCGGGGGGGGTTGGAAAATCGAGCAGCCAAAATTTATTTTTTTGCCCTGGGCCCGGGTGTTTTTCCCCCCCAGGCATCTTGCTGGCTTTCCCCCCCCGTGGGCGCTGTTTATTACTTTTATCCTCCTTCCTCTGTTATTCCGGCTTTGATCCGACGACGTCTTGTCCTCAGACGCGTCTTGTTCCGGAGGCTCGTTACCCAAAACCTTGTCTTTCCAAAAACTGTCCTTCCAACACGAGTGATAGATCGTCCCCGGCAGCGCGGAGTCGAGAAATATATACGCCCCTCCCCGGCGAGATCATATCACCCGGGGGGTAAGGGAAACCCCAACCCCAAAACAGAGCGCCATTTATTTACATCCCTCAGATAGATCACTCTGACCGGTCCCGGACTTTAACCCGCCTTTTAAACCCCAGAGGCTGAAACCATAACGTGGTTTGCAATGAGCATGGTCAAGATGACGGACGCCTATAGCTCTCTGTTATCAGCCAAAGCCGGCTGGGTAGAGGCTAATGATCTGCAATGGGATGACTGAGACCATAGTTACTATCCCTACCATCACTACTGTAGGTCCCATATCTCCAGCCCCCGCAGGTAGCATCCAGAGACATTTACAACGTAACATCACTCCCGCCCTGCTACAAAGCACCAGTGACTGTCCGCTGTCTCTGAATCATGTCCTCTCCTATCTCAAATAAACCTCACTAAAAAATGAATTCTAGTCATCCCCCCACTTAAAACCCCCCCTGCTATTTTCTCTTCGGTGTGGCATTACCCATAACTCCTAGGCAGCAGGCCGTGTTTGGGGTTTTCTTAGACTTGATTGACCTTCACGCCCTATATCCCAAACCTTGCCCGATCCTGGGCCCTGCACCTCAAGAACTCTCCGAATCCGTCCCCTTTTTCACTGTAGGAACCCCAGGACTCATTGTTGTTTATTCATTCTCGTCTTGATACTGTAACTCCCTGCTTATCGGTCTCCCTCTGGAAACTCTCCCCCCTCCATTGCCCCGAATGAGAGCCAGGCTCATCTTTCTTTCCAGCCGCTATACTGATGCCTCTACCCTGTGTCAGTCACTGCACTGGCTGCCTATTCATTACAGAATACAGCATAAACTCATCACTCTCACCCATAAAGCTCTCCACAGCGCTGCTCCTCCCTACATCTCCTCCCTCATCTCTGTCTACCACCCTACCCTGTCTCTCCACAGCACTGCACCCCCTACATCTCCTCCCTCATCTCTGTCTACCACCCTACCCAGTCTCTCCACAGCACTGCACCCCCTACATCTCCTCCCTCATCTCTGTCTACCACCCTACCCAGTCTCTCCACAGCGCTGCACCCCCTACATCTCCTCCCTCATCTCTGTCTACCACCCTACCTGCTCCCTGCGCTCTGCTGATGATCTGAAATTACACGCCTCTCTCATCCGAACCTCCCATGCCCGTCTCCAAGATTTTGCACGTGCTGCTCCGGTTCTCTGGAACATGTTACCCCATGTGATCAGGCACACTCACAGCCTTCATTGTTTCAAGAGCGTTCTGAAAACTCTTTTTCTTAGGCAGGCGACCAAGATCCCTAATCATTAAGCCCCCTAATTTATGTCATACTCATTCATCACTTCCTGGACTTGGGCATTCACAGGCACTTATATGTATATAGTTGTGCGGTGGCAGGTTCATCCACTTTTTGTGTACACTACCCCATATTTATGTCACATGGCTGGACCATTGTACACTGAGCACTTCTCACCCTTTGTCTCACTCACACACCCTAATAGATTGTAAGCTCTTGGGAGCAGGGCTCTCATACCTCGTGTCTGATCTGTAAGTAGCTTTTTATTGTGTAATGTTTGGTTTTGTCTGTACTTATACCCTCTATATTGTAAAGTGCTGCGGAATATGTTGGGGTTATATAAATAAAGATTATTATTATATTATTATTATTATTATTATTATTTACAAGCATTGTCTGGTCATGGGGGTCCGGATGAGCGGCTGAATGAGTGCTCCGCTCTCAAGTGAGTGTCTGGTTAAAGGGGTTTTCTCATTTCACCATTTGGCAGCCGTTTATACTGGTTGCTAAGCAGAGCTTGTGAAATAGAGGGGCGTGTTTCTCTTCCCAGCAGGGCGTATCTTCTCTCTCTGCAGACATACCCTACACTGTGACCATTCATTCTGTGTGAGCTGGGGGAAGGGAGAGGTTCTCAGCTGTCTTTGGAAGTGAAAAGCTAAGTGTAACTCCATAGTGTATATCTACTTTTCTCACTCTCTCACTCTACATACTTTGTAATTAGAATGGGCATTTGACATTTAAGACCTTTGGAAAGATGGGTGATTTTTCTTCTCTGTCTCACACACAGTGATATATACTGCAGATTATTACACCTCTCACCTCTACAGATTTGCAAAACAAAACTATACGCTTTATCTGTTTGTGTTAAAGTAGGACTGCACATGATCTCTATCTCTGCTGCAGGACCTCTGATCGCTGTCAGTGATGTCATCCTCCGCCCCCCTCCGCACACCATGTTGCACCTACCACTAATTGCTGTCAGCGAATGTCTCTCTCTCTCTCTCCCTCCCCAGGGCGGAAGCTGGGCGTAACCTGACCGGGGCTCAAACCGTGTTATGAAGCACTAATAAAGCAGCCCGTTCTCTTAAACCACAGCACTTTGATTATGATAACCAAAGACGTACATGCTTACCTTTTTGGTCCCCTCATTTTAAACTATGATCTTTGTAGCGAGAAAACCCCTTTAAGTGAGTACCTGGACATGGGTGAGTGACTGGCTGAGTAAGCACCTGGCACTAAGAGAGTAACTGGCTGAGTGAACACCTGGCAATGGGTGATTGTCTTGTTGAGAAAGTGCCTGGCATTGAGTGAGTGTCTGATTCAGTAAGTGTCTGGAACTGGATGTGTCTGTTTGAATGAGTACCTGGACATGGGAGAGTGAAAGCTCGGGCAGGTCCATAGGAAACCACCAGTGGGCCTGTGGGAGTGGCAGACCTGAGGCTGGTTTTCGGGCTGACCCCAAGAATCATCTCCACTGGTGGGCCCCAAGAATCATCTCCACTGGTGGGCCCCAAGAATCATCTCCACTGGTGGGCACCAAGAATCAATTCCACTGGTGGGCTCCAAGAATCATCTCCACTAGTGGGGCCCAGGAATCATCTCCACTGGTGGCCCAAAGAATCAACTCCACTGGTGGCCCCAAGAATCATCTCCACTGGTGGCCCCAAGAATCATCTCCACTGGTGGGGCCCAGGAATCAATTCCACCGGTGAGCCTCAAGAATTAACTCCACTGGTGGGCTCCAAGAATCAGCTCCACTGGTGGGCTCCAAGAGTCAGCTCCACTGGTGGGCCCCAAGAATCAGCTCCACTGGTGGCCCCAAGAATTAACTCCACTGGTGGCTCCAAGAATCAACTCCACTGGTGGCCCAAAGAATCAGCTCCACTGGTGGCCCTAAGAATCAACTCCACTGGTGGCCTCAAGAATCAACTCCACTGGTGGCCCCAAGAATCAAATCCACTGGTGGGTCCCAAGAATAAATTCCACTGGTGGGTCCCAAGAATCAACTCCACTGGTGGCCCCAAGAATCAACTCCACTGGTGAGCCGCAAGAACCAACTCCACTGGTGGCCCCATGAATCAGCTCCACTGGTGTGCGCAAGAATCAGCTCCACTGGTGGGCTCCAAGAGTCAGCTCCACTGGTGGGCCCCAAGAATCAACTAAACTGGTGGACCCCAAGAGTCATCTCCACTTGTGAGCCCCAGGCACCCCAGTCTGGCACTGAGTACGTGCCTGGCTGAGTAAGCATATGGCGTTAAGAAAGTGACTTACATAAACACCTGACAATAGGTGAGCAAACAGAGCTCTTCTCCAGAAAGAATAAAGCTTACTCTCTAGGATCTTGCTTCTGAAATCATCCTGATGTCAGCAGCCAATCTTCCCTGACACAGGCACATATGTACATTCTTCTATTAATTTGGAAACCGCACAATGAGGGCTAAGGGTTTATATTGGCGACACCACTTAGTGGAGGCAGCAGCCATGTAGGTCAATACCCAACCCGTATAAGAGCTTCAGACTCTACTATGGAAACCCGTCAAACAATACCTTTCTTTGGAGCACTGCAAAATCCATGATACTACCTATGCCAGATATGGTCACAAAAAGGAGAGACACTACCCCCGGGCTCCAGGTGAGTGCACGCTTATGTGAACGTCGGGTCTGGGATATCAGAGTGGACAGTTCCTCTTGGCAAATGGCATAAAGCTGTTTGATGACAGCCCAGCAGGCGCCACCAACTGTGCTAATTCCCATAATTGCAGCTGGAAAAGAAGGGCGACATTTGGAAAAACCAAGATACAGGTGAAAGATGCACATCCTGAGGAAGGGCTAGGCCAGGGGGGAGGGGCGTGGCCTGCACTCATGGTGTGAGGAAGCACTGAGAGAGAGCTCCAGCAGAATCCTGCAAGTATCCTGCTTTTATCACTCACATTGGGCCATAGTTGCCAACTTTTGAAAATGAAAAAGCAGGAGATTTTAGACGGCAAAAATTTGCATGGACACGCCTATCTTTTCCGGTATGCCACGCCCCCTTTAAAAGCCCACCCCCTCACCTAACTGCATAACGGCTTTGGGGAAAAACCCGGTAATGCCTTATAGCCAGGTAGTAACCCCCCATAAGCAAATAGTGCCCCTTACAGGGATAATGCCCCCCTTTTAGCCAAGTGATGCCCCTCTTACAGGTAGGTGCCCCCTTTGTTTCCCCTAGGTGCCCCCATTGTTGCCAGGTAGTGCCCCCATTTTTCCAGGTAGTGCCCCAAAAGTTTGCCCGGGGTTTCCCCCTCTGTTTCCAGGTGATGTCCCCTCTGTTGCCAGGAGATGCCCCCTCTGTTGCCAGTAGTGCCCCCCCCTGTTGCCAGGTAGTGCCCCCTTTTTGCAGGTAGATGTCCCCCTCTGTTGCCAGGGAGATGTCCCCCTGTTGCCAGGGGGGTCCCCCTCTGTTGAGGTAATGTCCCCTCTTTGCCAGGTAGTGCCCCCTCTGTTGCCCCGGGAGTGCCCCCCTTTTTCCAGGTAATGTCCCCCTTTTTGCCAGGTAATGTCCCCCGTTGCCAGGTAGTGCCCCCCTCTTTGCCCCGGTAGATGTCCCTTGTTCCAGGAGTGCCCCCCCCGTTGCCCGGGAGAGCCCCCCCTTTTTGCCAGGTAGTGCCCCCTCTTTCCCGGTAGGCCCCCCCCTTTGCCCGGAGAGCCCCCCTATAGTAAAAAAATAAAATAAAAAAATCCACTTACCTCCCGGCTCCTGACACGGCCCCTCCCACGTTCCTCACGGGAGGGGGGGGTGAGAGCCCGCCCCCGCGTCATCCCCCGCGCCGGCGCACTTCCCCTGCGCCCTGACCTGTATTGCGGGCACACCCGGCGCCGGACATACAGGGGAGGAGGGGGGGGAGGGGGTGATCCCCCCTGCCCCCCCTGCACAGCGAGACCCGGGGGGGGGTGAACGGGCGAGCGGCCGCTTCACCCCCCTGTAGGAGGGCCCGCGGCCCAAGTAGGCACTAGCCTACCCGGCGCCCCGGCCATTTAAAAGCCCCCCCCGCCTGGGCGGCGGAGGAAAAGCCATCTCCCCCCGGGAGGGCGGGGGGGGGACTCCAAATAGCGGAAACCCACGCAAAACACTGAGATGTTGGCACGTATGCATTGGGCCCCAACTAACTCCAAAATCTGCTAAGGTGCAGCTGAAGACCCCTGGCAGGCAGCGGCTCTGAGAAGAGAGGCTCCAGAGAGGTGTTTGTGGCTGAACGGCCGGTGAGGATCCCAGGAGCTTTGGTGAGACAGAGGCCATCTTACTTGCCTATCTGCTGCCAGGGCTATGTGCACACAAGCTCAGAAGGTCACACTGAGGAAAAAAAGAAAGTTTGAAGGTACCTTGCCCCAAATACTGAACTGAAAAAGAGGCCAGAGGGGGCAGAGCAGTGCGGGAATGGCGGGGGGTTTTTAAAAAATAAAAGGAGGGCCCCCTAAAAGGGGGGGGAAATCCAAAAAATTTTTTTCATAAAAGGACTCCCCTGGGTTGAGGGGGAAGGGGGCCCTTTTAAAGCTGCTATACCCCTCTCCCTAAAAAATTTTTTCTTAACGGTCCCCCTTTTGGGAATTCAAAAAAGTAGGGGGTGTTTATAGGGGGAAACCCGGCCCAACCCCTGGCGCTACAGAAAAAAACCCAGGCGGTGGATCCCGGGGGAGTAAAAATAAAGGGGGGGGGGAGCCTGGGGGGTGCTCTTTCTCGGGGCTGCGCTAGTTTCTGAAAAAGATAATGGCGGGCTTTTGCAGAAGGGTCAGACTGTTGGGAACATTTAAAATTTCGTTTAAATCTGCGGGCCCCGATTAAAATTTTCTTATACGGGAAAGGAAAATGGATAGGGTGAGAGAAAAAACAAGGAGGCTGAGCGGGCAAATTGGCCCCGGTTAAAGCCATACTGCGTCCAGGAGGGGGTGCTACCACCATAAGGCCGTGTTCACCCCGGCCCTTATTCAAGCCGAAATTGGAGCCGTATTAGTTGAAATTCCGGTTTGGGAATTAAGGGGGGGGGGGGGGCCGGCCCGGGGCCCCCCCAAAAAGATTTTCATTATCCACGGCGCTTTATTGCGCCTGGTTTAATTTTCCCAAGTGATTTTTCTCCCCCCCCGGGGCGGAATTGGGCCGGAGGGGAAAAACCCGAGGGAACCCACTTTTCTCTATGGGAACGTGGATTCCCGTAATTACGGGGTTTTGGGCCCCTTTACTGCAGCGCAAATCCGGGCGCATTTACGGCGCCAACCCGGGGGGAAAATAACCCGTGTGGGGCACCTAATACAGCAACTAATTTTAAAAATTCCCCAAAGACAGAGGGGAAAAGACGGGGAAAACCCCCAGCCGTAGAAAAAAGTGCAAAATTGAGGGGCGGAAGGTGTTTGAGCCAAAAAAATTACGGAAAGCCTTTTTACGTAAATTGCTTGCCCAAATTTTTTTTTCCTCTTTTTTTGGGTGATTGAGAGGGCCACAAAAATCCCCCCAGGCCCTGCCCCCAGGATCTCCTGCACGCCCGTTAATTATAAAAGTGATAAATTTACGGACCGGGGATGCTACCCCTTGGGGGCCGGCCGCAAAAAAAAAAGGAAAAATTTTAAAGTATAAAAAAACCCAAGTCTTTCGTTTTCCCCGGATTATAAACGGAAGTCCAAAAGAAGAGAGGAAATTTACATTTTGAAAGGAATCGCCCCCCGCAAACTAGGTTTAAAATTTATGCGAGGCTTTTTAACCCCACGCGTCCTGGGGGGTTCCCAAGCCCCGGAAAAGGGCTCTGTTCTTTCTTCTCCTGAGGAGGGGGAATGTTTGGGGTTGGATAGACCCCGGGAAAAAAGGGAAAGCGTTGTTTGTTCTTCTGCTGAAAATTTTGGAGCATCAAAACCCTGGAAGGGGTATAAAAGAGGATCTTGGGGTTCATTATAGCGGGCCCATTTGGGTTCGGATATACTTTTAGAAGGCATCCTCAAACTGCGGCCCCCAGTGTTGGGAAACTACAACCCCCAAAGGCTTTTTTATATAATTTTTTAAAACAGGGGGGAATTTAAATTGGGGAGTTGTAGTTTTCCCAACAGGGGAAAGGGCCGCTGTTTGAGGATGCTTGTATTTAAAAGTTGGCCAAAATTTTGGGTTTGGGTTGGGGCTGTTGACCTCTGGGGGGCGGGGTGTCTTATTTAAATGGGTGTTTATCAAAATTCATTACGCGGAGAAATTTGGAGGGGACTTTTAAAGGTTACTGCTCCCTTTTTTTCCAAGGGGAATTTTAGCCTACCCCCTTTGGCAGGGGTTTGGGGACGAGCTTCATAGGTTTGGGGCGGTGTCTCCTGTGGGAGCAAAAGGGGGTTAAAATGTTTCTCAATTGGTTCGGGTTTTTTTACAAAAAAGTCAACCATGTTGGGGTGGTGGGGCAGGTGGGGGGGGGGTTCGGGGAGGGTTTTTAAGGGTTGTTGTTTTTTTAAGGTTACAGGTGTTTTTGATGGTGTGAATAAATGTCCCCCCACTTGGGGTTCTTACAAGTTTGGAAAGGTACCCCCTTGGAGTTTTCAAATGGCGATTTTTTAAATTAATTTCCTGGAATGTCAGGGGTTAAAATTTTTTAAATTTAAAAAGGGGGCCCTGGTTTTTAATTTTCTCCGGCCATCATCCGGGTTTATATTTCATTTTACGGGAAAACCCCACTTTGGGGGGGGTCAAAAGGTTAGGGTTTAAAAAGGGGACTAGGGAAATTGGGTTTGTGGTCCCATGCATTTTTTATTAAATTTTTGCAAAGGGGGTTTCTAAATTTTTGGGTTTGGCAAAAGGGTTTCCATTTCGTTATCCAGGGAAATTTTTTGGACCCGTTGGTGGGTTTCATTGTCTTGAAGGGGCAATCCGGGGGCCCAAATATTTTTTTGTCGGTGGGGTTTTTTATCCCGCCCCCTTTTCCGGGTTTAAATTTTGGGAAAAAAATTTTGGGCCCTTTTACGGGCCACTTTGCCCCTACCCCCCCGGGTTTTATTACTAGGGGGAATTTTAAATTGCGCCTTAAGTCGGGACCTAGATAAAATTTAAAACCCCCAGAACTTTCCATGACCTTCCTGGGGGTTGGCTGACCCCTGGGGGGCTTACGGAATTTCTGGGATGGGGAACTCCGGCTAAAAAGGGTTCTCCTCTATTCGGCAATACGGGTTCCATTTTTCCGGTTTTGGGCCCTAGTTTTTGCCCCCCCAGATTTTCTCTCCCCGGGGTGCCCCAATGCGGTTTTTCCCCCTAGGGGAATCTCAGCCCAAAGCCCCTCTTTTGGGTTTAGGGTGACTCAAGCCAATTGAGGGAGAAAGTCGGGACGCTGGCGTTTAAACCCCCAAAGTGGCCCCGGGTTTCCCAAAGGGGTTTTTGAGGACAGTTGCAGAAAAAGCTTTAATAGTTACGGGGAAATTTAATGAGGCTATTTCCCAGTCTCCTTGACGGAAGGGGTGTTTTTTTAAAGCTGTTCCAGGGGGGACTCTTATCCAGGCCATCTCCACTATAGGACAATTTTTAATTTAAACGCGGGGGGAATTTCTGGAGGTGGGGTTTGGCCCGGGTTTGAGTTTGATTTTTGTAGGCTGCCAGAGAGGGAAAAAGGGGAAAGGGGAAAGAGGAAACCAGGGGGAAATATAATTTGCTTTTTTATTTCAATCACCGGGAAGGGGGCTTTTGGGCGGGAGGCCCATGGATTTACGGAGGGGGACTAGAATGGAGAGTCTTGTTTTTTGGAAAAAATTGGAGACCCCGAAAACAAAATGTGGCTTTGGTTTTTTTCGACTAAAGGGGGGGGAAGATGGGACCAACCCTAGAGATATAGCGGAGAAATTTCACACAGTAAAAGGACAATTGTATGCTTCAAAAAATTAAAAAAGCGTTCGGACCCCAAAGGGTTTTTGGGCCTCCAACAATATTGTGGGGGGGGAGGGAGGTTTGGGCCCCGGCCCCCTTTTCGGAGGAGGAAATCATTTTAGGGAGGGGGTTTGGGGGCCCAGAGGGCCCAAAGGGAAAGGCGGGGGCCCCAAAAAATGGAAACCTGTGGAGGGGTTTATTTTTGGGTTTGGTGAGGGGGTGAGTCCGGGATGGAAAGGGGTATATAAGGCGGCTTTTTTTTTGGGCTGGACTTTTTCCCCCCAATCTCAATATGGGGGTACCATTGTGGTGATTCACAAGCAGGGCAAGCCCCCGGAAATTATGTCAAATCATATCGACCCCTTTCTTTATTAACATCGATGAAAGATCCTGGCGAAAGGGTTTTGGGTGAGGCTTAATTCTATCATTCTGTCCCAATTTTTTGGGGGTGGATCAGTCAGGTTTCATGCCCGGGAAAATCCCCTGTTTTCAAAACAAGAAGGCTATATACAAATTGGGAGATTTTTTCCCTATAACTCGGCCATAGGGTGATTGCGGCGTTTACAACGAAAAAAGGGTTTTTTTTCAATAGAATGGAGTTCTTTTTGGGGTACTGGGGGGGCAGTAGGGGTTCCCCTTCGGAGTTCCTGCAAAGGCTTCGGATTCTCTATTAGAACCGACCGCCAAAGTTCTAGTGAATTTGGTTTTTTGTCCCCCGCTCCTTTTAGTTTTAATAGGGGAAATCGGCAGTGGTTTTTACTTATCCCCTCTGCTTTTGCGCCTTGGGTATTGAACCCCCCTCATGCTCATAAATAATCACTCTCAGCGAAAGGGGGGAAATTAGGGGGATCACGGGAAGGGTCTTTATATGCCGAGATTTTTTGGTATACCTGGCGGGGTCCCAAAGGTCGTTGGAGGGTTTATTGGGGCGTTTGTTGATTCCTTTGGTTTCTTTTCGGGTTTGAGAGTGAAATGGGCAAGTCGTGTTTTTCCGTTAAACCTATTCAGCAGGGGGGAAAAAATCCCCCGAGAAGTCAGTTAGAGGTCTTGTCAGTTAGATACCTTGGGTATCCAGGGTTCACAGAGATGTGCAGAGATTCAGGAGCCTTTTTCCTTGCCGTTACAATGCAAAACATCACTAAAAAAAAACGTCCGCTTTTGGAAAACCCCTGCCACTAACGCTAGTGGGGCGCCCTTAATGTTTTTAAGATGGTCCTTTTACCAAAAATTTTTGTTTCCTTTACAGGGCTGCTCCCAAATTTGATTGCAATTTTCTTTTTTAAAGGGTTGGGGGCATTGATTGTGTCTTCCCCCTGGCTGGAAAGGTTTCCCCCTGAAAAAGGAAATCCACACTGAAAGGGCCCTTTTATGGGGAGGGGGCTGGCGCTGCCGATTTTTATATCCATCATGTGGTGTCCAGTAAAAATGCGGGATGGTGGGTTGGGGGGAGCCCCCAACAAAACCCCGGGGTGGGGGTCTTGGGGGGCAGCTTTTTATGGGTTCCTATGGGGGCCCTTTGGGAAAATTGGGTTTTTGACCAAAGGGGGTAAAGACACGTTTTACACGGGGGTACTATGGCAAATGACAGTTGCAATATGGAAAAAGTTTGTGGGGATTATCGAGGGGGAAAAAGGGTAAGACACCTGGTCGCCTTTTTAAACCCCTTTGGGGGGAAAGGAGGTTTCCCGGGTTGGGGCTCCTTAGGGATTTTGAAAAATTTTGGGACGAAGCGGTATTCCCAAAAATTTAGGGCTGTTAGGGGTGGGGGGATTTTGGATTTCCAGGAATTAAAATCGCATTGGGTTTGGGTTTGGAAGGGGATCCTTTTTTTTGGTACTTTCAGTTTCGCCCCCGCATGCTTTTTTAAAAAGTTTGGTGGGGGGTTTTTATTCCCAAATTGCTTGTGATTCCCTGGAAGGGACTGGCCTTTGAAGGGGGAAAACCGGTGCGGAAGGTCTCTACTTTTATAAAACTATCGGGCTGCCAAACCGTCCCCTCCCGAGAAGGTCCCCTTTGACGGTGGCCGGGGTTTTCCCTTTGGGGGGGGAAGTCTTTTATGGGGAAATGGCTTTCCCGTGGCGAGCCACCCGTAAATTTGTGCTTGAGATCAAAATAATAAAAGAATAAAGTGGTTGATTGAGTTTATTTTTACCCCCGTCCGGGTTTGGGCCCCCATGGGTAAAAAATGCCCTTTCCCCGGAATGCAAAAAGATGTGGTTTTGCCCAGGGGCTCCTTTTTCCCTTTTGATTTGGGAAAGTTTTTTTTATTAGGGCCTTTTTGGGCCAAGTCCCCTAGGTTTTTGAATGAGAAAAATTGGGTTTTCCGGGGGTTTGCGCTCCAGAGAATAGTTCCTTGGCCTGGTAGAAGGACTTTTTTCAGCTAAGTTTGAAAGGGGCAGTTATACAGGGTTACTGATGTTTTTTTCCAGAAAGGGGCTATTCTGGTTTTAAATTGGGGCCTTCCCAAAGCCCCGTCTTTAGCCAAATGGGGGAAACAAATTGTTAAAAGGAGGGGTTTTTTCCCTTTTTACGGCTTTTCTTTTGAGGCCAGGGGTTGTCCCCGGGCAGGTTCATGGAACCCCTTTGGGGGCCCCTTTTTCGCCCCTTTTGTCCTTTTTAGGTACTTGAAATTTTGAGTGGTGTTGGGGGGCAGCCGGGTGGGGGGGATGTTTTTTGTAATTTAGGGTTTCTGAATTCGGCCCGCTTTGTTTTTTTGAATTTAATGGGGGTGGTTTGGGGGGGAAAGTTTTCTTTTGCTTGAAAATGTATTTGTTTATTACATTTGATGAGTTGGAATTTTAAGTAGGGAAATTTTTTTTTGTCTATAAAGGGTAGGTTGTGATACCCTTAAAGCAAAATTTTTGGGGAAAATTTTTAAAGTTTTGATGGATGGTTGTTAAATTTGGGGTTTTTTAAATTTTTTTTTGTAAAAAAGAAAAAATTTCTTTTTAAAATTAAACACTTTTTTAAAAAAAAAAGATGCAAATCCTACGGCTACAATGTGGCAGAAGGTCCCGGCCCAGTGCACAATTTATTGGAGAAAAAATTTGGGCGCCATACTTTGGGGAATTGAACCAAATAAATGGGTTTTGGGCTGGATCCCATACCCTCCCAATTTCAAAGGAAATAAATTTTGCAAAAAAAGCGATTCATGGGGGGGGGCTTTAAAAAGTCTTGGAATGGCCAATTTTAAATACTGGAAGGGGCGATACCCGGGACATGACCACCAAAAATTTTTTTTTAAAACCATAGTCACCGAATTTGGGTTTGGGGGATGTCCCGAGGGTGTGCAGAACCAGGGATTTGCCCCTTGTCCCCTCCTTTTGCTTAGGCCCCTTTCAGTCCAAAAAGAGAAAAAACTTCAAATTAACTGAAAAAATGAATGTTTCAACCCGCGTTACCCCCAGCTGGGGTAAGGGGCCCCCGACCCCCCCCCCCCCCTGGCTCCAAATTTGTAGGGTCCTCATGTTAAACCCCCTGTGTAAGGCAGGACAGGTGGCACCAATATGCGGACTACAGACCAAGCACCAAGCCTGATGGATACTTAGGGCCCCATATTATCATCTCCATCCGGGAACCCCCCCCAAATTTAACCCCTTTTTTTGGCCCGTTGTTTGTGTTAGAGAGAAAAATCCAAGGTTTTCCTAGAACGGGATGTGAAGGTTGCAGCAAAAGGCGTTTCCATGAGGGGTCAAGCAACGAGGTTACGAGCAGACAGATGTGCGGTCACTGAGGGAGGGAAGGCGCTGCTGTGCACTTAAAGGGACACCTCTATTGAATGTCTATGTGATCCACAGCTGAAGGTGATCTATTGTTCTCTGTTATGAGCCACTGTATGTGGAGAAGGGGCTATCTGTAATGTTCTTCAATGGCCTGATTGATAGGAAGTGCAGAGATTCCCTCCCTGCAGAATCACTGAGATCAGCGGCTCCTCTGTCAGGGCAGCATTGTATTGAAATGCAATCGATTACCTTACCTGCTGAATTGTATAATAGATATTTTAGATTGTACAGCTTTGCACATGCAATATTGCTGTTGGAGCCTCTACAACTACTGCAGCTTGTATGTATCCTTATGCAATATTTTAATATGCAATGTCAAGTCACATTGTTATGACCACTTTCTACTTTCCACTTCGACAGCAGGTAGTTTATGAAGGAATTTCTATGGGGTGTGCTGGTTTGGTGGGTATATAAAGTGTGATAGGCTGTCTGACACATATCCCTTGCTGCTTTCATGTGCGGGAGGGGCGATTTACGAGAGTTAGGATCATTATCGGTTTTCGGGCCCTGGTTGTCAGTATTTCTGATACTGTGCAGTTTGTGACCTGTTGGCGGCTGCTGTGGTGAAAGTATCATGAGCTGAGAAATGACGCCATTGTGAATAGAAACTTGTGGGGTGGTTCTGTTAAAGCTGTTGGTTAACTGTCTTTGTTCTAGGTTCATCCTGCCGACTACGCCAAATGTAAAATATATGGATAAGGTTTGCACCAGAATTATTTATTCAATTTTCTTTATTTTTTTATAGTATAACTTGCCTCTCTTAGTGAAACACAGCAACAATAAATAACTGGTGGATCACAGTATATATTATATCTTTCTGAGAGTCCTTGTAATAGAGTTCAATATTTGAAATAGGATATGTAAGAAAACTGTATTTTTCTACTCCCCTTGAGTTTTCTTTCTCCTCCTATCCTCCTGTTTTTCTTAATCACTCTTTAATGGTGTCTCCTTGGAGACCCCTGCCTCCAGCTTCTGACTTCTGATTTCATAAGTTACAATACTCCCACTAGTCAGTTTGGTTGCGCCGTACTCCACCACCAAACTGAACAGATGATACTTTAACAGAATCAACCCCACATATAACCCTATATATCACAGAACTCGGCTCCTTTCCTCTATCATATAACCCTATATATCACAATATAACAGTCTCGCTCCTTTCCCACTATCATTATAACCCTAATATCCCAGAGCTCAGCTTCTCTCCACAATCATATAACCCAAAATATCACAGAGCTCAGCTCCACTTCCTCTATCATATAACCCTATATAATCACAGAGCTCATCTCCTCATCCTCAATCATAAACCCTAAAATATCACAGAGCTCAGCTCCTCTCCTCTATCATATAACCCATATATCACTGAGCTTCAGCTCCTCTTCCTCTAATCATATAACCCTATATATCACAGAGCTCACTCCTCTCCACTAGCAATATAACCTATAATATCACAAGCTCGCTCTCTCCACTATCATATAACCCTATATATCACATAGCACCAGCTTCTCTCCATCATATAACCCTATAATGAACACAGAGCTCAAAAGCTCCTCTCGCTCTATCATAAACCCAATATAACACAGAGCTCAGCCCTCTCCTCTATCATATATTCCTATATATCACGAGCTCATCTCCTCTCCTCTATCATCTAACCCTATATATCACAGAGCTCACTTCTCTCCTCTAACATAAAAACCCAAATATCACAGAGCTCAGCTCCTCCCTCTAGTCATAAAACCCTGAAATCGACAGAGCTCAAGCTTCCACTCCTCTACCATATAACCCTATATAACACAACAGCTCAGCTCCAATCCTCAAACAAATTACCCTATATAACACAGAGCTCAGCACCTCTCTCTGTATATCACCCTATAAAACACAGAGCTCAGCATCTCTCCTCAAACATATAGCCCAATATACACAGAGCTCAGCTTCCCTCCTCTATCATATAACCCTAAATATCCAGAGCTCAGCTATCTCCTCTAACTTATAACCCTATATAACCCAGAGCTCAGGTTCTCACCTCTATCATATAACCCCTATACTATCACAGAAGCTCAGCTCCTCATCTCTATCATATAACCCTATATACCACAGATGCTTGCAGCTCCTCACCTCTATCATATAAACCCTATATATCACAGAGCTTCAGCTCCCTCTCCTCTATCATATAGACCTATAAATCACCAGAGCTCAGCTCCTCTCCCACTAACATAAAACCCTTTATATCACAGAGCTCCGCTCGTCTCCTCTACCATATAACCCTATATGTAATCACAGAGCTCATCTTCTCTCCTCTATCATAAAACCCCTATAAATCAAAGATCTCAGGCTACTCTCCTCTATCATATAACCCTCTATACTCACAGAAGCATCAGCTCCTCTCTCCTATCATAAAACCTATATCATTATATATCACAGATCTCATCTCCACACCTCTAACATAAAACCCAATAAATCACAGGAGGCTCAGCTCTCTCCTCTAGTCAATATAACCAAATATATCACAGTGCTCAGCTTCTCTCCTCTCTCCATCAGAACCCTAAAATCCCAGAGCTCAGCTCTCTCCACTATCAATTTAACCCTATATAATCACAGAGCTCATCTCCTCTCCCTCTTGTCACAAAACCCTATAAATCACCAGAGCTCACTTCTCTCCACTATCATATAACCCTAAATATCACAGGGCGTTCAGCTATCTCTCCTCTCTCAGATAACCCTAATATCACAGAGCTCAGCTTCTCTCCCTCTCTCTATAGGCCCCTATATAACACAGAGCTCACTTCCCTCCACTATCATATAACCCTATATAACCCCCATAGCATCAGCTTCTCTCCACTATCCAAATAACCCTATAAATTCCCCACAGAGCTTCAGCTTCTCTCCTCTATCATAAAACCCTATATAACAACAGATCTCACTCCTCCTTCTCTATCATATAACCCCATATACCACAGAGCTACTTCTCACCCGTCTAGTCATATAACCCTTTAAAACACAGAGCACAGCTTCTTCTCCTCTCTCATTAACCCTATAAATCATAGAGCACACTCCTCTCCTCAATCAAATAACCCTATATCACACATTATCTCAGCTCCTCCCTCTATCATATAACCCCAATAACTCACAGAGCAGATCCCTCTCCTCTAACATATAACCCTATATATCACAGAGCCTCAGCATCTCTCCTCCTATCAAATAACCCTATTATATCACAGGGCACCAGCTTCTTTCCACTCTCGAATATAACCCTATAAACAAATCACAGAGCCTCAGCACTTCATCACCACTATCAATATAACCCTATATATCACAGAGCACCTCTCCTCTCTCTATCATAATAACCCTATATATATCAACAGAAGCTCACTTCTCTCCTCTAATCATATAACCCTATATATCACAGGGCTGTCAGCATCATCTCTCCTCTCTCAAATAACCCTATATATCACAGAGCTCAGCTTCCTCCCTCTACATATAGCCCTAATATATCACAGAGCTCAGCTCCCGTCCTCAAACCTATAACCCAAATATATCACAGAGCTCATCTTCTCTTCCTCTATCATATAACCCTATATATCCACAGAGCTCAGCTTCTCTCCTCTATCATATAACCCTATATATCAACAGGGCTCAGCTTCTCCTCCTAGCATCCATAAAACCCAAAATCTCACAGAGCACAGCTTCTCCTCCACTATCATATAGCCCATATATCACAGCCGAGCTCAGCTTCCCCCTCTATCATATAACCCTTATAAATCACAGAGCTCAGTTTTCTCCCTCCCCTATCATATAACCCTATATATCCCGAGCTCAGGTTCTCTCCTCTATCATATACCCTATATATCAAGAGATCAGCTACTCTCCTTAACATATAACCCTATATATAACATAGCTCAACTCCACCTCCTCTATCATATAACCCTATATTATTCCCAGAGCTCAGGTTCTCTCCTCTATCATATAACCCTATCCTATCCCAGAGCACACTTCACTCCACTATCATATAACCCTATATATCACATATCTCATCTCCGTCTCCTCTATCTATAACCCTATATATCACAGAGCTCAGCTCCTCTCCTCTATCATAAACCGATATATCACAGAGCTCAGCTCCTCTCTCTCTATCATATAACCCTTATAACACAGAGCTCAGCTTCTCTCACGTAACATATAACCCAATAAATCACATGAGCTCAGCTTCTCTCCCTCAATCAAATAACCCATATATCACAAGCTCAGCATCTCTCCTCAAATCAATAAAACCCTATATATCCCAGAGCTAAGCTTCTCTCCACTATCATATAACCCTATATATCAACAGAGCTCAGCTCCGCTCCTCTATCATATAACCTATATATCACAGAGGCTCAGCTCCTCTCCTCTCTAATCATATAACCCAATATCACAGAGCCAGCTCCTTCCCTCTATCATATAACCCTTTAAATCACAGAGCTCAGCTTCCTCACCTCTATCATATAGACCCTAAATAACACAAGAGCTCATCTTCTCTCCTCTATTCATATAACCCTATATATAACAGAGCACAGCTTCTCTCCTCTATCATATAACCCTAAATATCACAGAGCTAGCTCCTCTCCTCTATCATATAACCCTATAATATCACAAGCTCATCCCTCTCCTCTATCATATAACCCTATATATCAACAGAGCTCAGCTTCTCTCCTCTAACATATAACCCAATAATCACAGGTGCTCAAGCTCTCTCCCTCTCTCATAAAACCCTATATATCACAGAGCTCACTCCTTCTCCTCTATCATATAACCCAAATATCACAACAGACTACAACTCCTCTCCTCTATCATAAAAAATAAACCCTATCTATCACAGAGCTCAGCTTCTCTCCTCTAACATATAACCCTATATATCACAGGCCAGGGGCTCAAGCTTCTCACCTTCTCATATAACCCTATATATCACAGAGCTCAGCTTCTCCCACCTCTATATCATATAGCCCTAAATAACACAGAGCTCAGCTTCCCTCATCTATCATATAACCCTAAATATCACAGATCTCAGCTTCTCTTCCTCTATCATATAACCCTATATACACACAGAGCACAGCTACTCTCTCCTCTAACATAAACTCCTATAAATCACATGGCTCAGCATTCTCTCCTCTCTTCATATAACCGCCGTATATATCACAGAGCACAGCTTCTCTCCTTCTACATTAACGCCTATATTATCACCAGATCTCAGCTACCTCCTCTATCATATAACCCTATATATCACAGAGCTCAGCTTCTCTCCACTAACACATAGCCCTATATATCACCAGAGCCATTCTGCTTCCCTCCACTATCATATAACCCTATATATCACAGAACTCAGATTCTCTCCTTGGGGGGGGGGGGGGGGGGGTCTCATAATCTAACCCATATATCCCAGAGCTCACTTCTACTCCCCTCTATATCATATAACCCCTATATATAACAAGCCCACTCCTCTCCTCTATCTATACACCTATATAACCCAGAAGCTCAGGTTCTCCCTTCAATCATATAACCCTATATATCCCAGAGCACAGCTTTCCTCTCCTCTATCATATAACCCTATATAATCACAGGACTCAGCTCCTCTCCTCTATCATATAACCTATATATCACAAGTTCAGCTCCTTTCCTCTATCATATAACCCTATAATATCACAAAGCTCAGGTTCTCGTCCACTATCATATAACCCTAATATATCACAGAGCCTCAGCTTCTTCTCTCCTCTATCATATAACCCTATAATATCACAGAGCTCAGCTTCCTCTCCTCTAGCATATAACCCTATATAGCACAGAGCTCAGCCCTCTTCCTCTATCATAAACCCTTTATATCCCAAGAGCTCAGCATCTCTCCTCTATCATATAACCCTATAAATATTCACGAGCTCATCACCTCTCCTCTATCAATATAACCCTATAATCACAGAGGCTCAGCTTCTCTCCTCCTATCATATAACCCAATATATCACAGAGCTCCAGCTCCTCACCCTCTAATCATATAACCCTTATTAATCAACAGAGCTCAGCTTGCTACTCCTCTATCATATATCCCTTTATATCACAGATCTCAGCTACTCTCCTCTACTCATATAACCCTATATAATCACAGAGCTCAGCTCCTCTCCTCTATCATATAACCCTATATATCACAGAGCTGCAGCTTCTCTTTCTCTATCATAATAACCCTATATATCACAGAGCTCAGCTTCTCTCCCTATCATATAACCCTATTATCACAGAGCTCACTCCTCTCCCTCTATCATATAACCCTATAAATACAGAGCTCTGCTTCTCTCCTCTATCATAATAACCCTATAAATCACAGAGCTCAGCTCCTCACCCTGCTATCATAAAACCCTTATATCACAGAGCTCATCTTCTCATCCTCTATCATAAAACCCTTTATATCAAAGAGTTCAGCTTCTCTATCCCTCTATCATATAACCCAATATATCCAGAGCTCCAGCTCCTCTCCTCTATCAATAACCCAATATATGCACAGAGCTCAGCTTCTCTTCACAATCATATAACCCTACATATATTCACAGAGCTCAGCATCTCACCTCTATCATATAACTCCATTATACACAGAGTTCACTCCTTTCCTCTATCATAAAACCCTATACATCCACAAATCTCAGCTTCTCTCCTCTTTCATATAACCCTATATATCACAGAGTTCACTCCTTTCCTCTAACAATATAACCCTATATACACAGAGCTCAGCTTCCATACTCTAGTAGTGGACTGCCTGGAGAAAGTCTGTTACAATGCATCAGTCTGGGATATAACAGGAACATAACCTGAGCTGTGAGGTGCTCGGTCTCTACAGGTTTTCAGTCGTTATACATAATGAAGAATATTTCCATTCCCTGACTGCAAGCAGAGATGGTGAGGAAAGGAGACCGAGCCTACTAGAAAGTTGCAGAACTTTTTATTGTACTATGATCCGGTTTTCTACACATAAATGACAAACCTCTCGGGACGTGGAGGGCCCTAATGTTCCAGAAACCTCTGGTCCGTGGCTGGTGGCGACAGGCTCCTGCCTCGATGACTTGTCCATGACTTGTGTTTCCGTGTCTCGGAGATAAGGGGTTTGTGTGCGAATTATTGATTCTACTCCAACTGAGTGTTAAATAAGAGCCGTATTGTGTCTTTATAGATATATGTGGTTGTTCACCTCCACCTGCGCGTATAGGGTCTCAGCCGCACATCCCCCGAGGCTGCGCTTGGAGTTGAGAGATAAGCTCCCTCGTCCCGGCCGATTAAACGCCGAGGATTAATCCACTGAACCAACGGCCCCGTTTTATATCGCTCTCCCTCGCCCCAGCCCGCATATACAGATCCAGATGACAATCCTGCTCCCGTACAACAAACACAAACCAGAAGTTCCCATCTCCTCTATATAAAGCCCCATCTGCAGGTTTCTCTCCCCTCTAAATTAAGTCCCATCTGCAGGTTTTTTTCCTTCTTCACTCTCTGACATGAAATCAGAATAAACCTTCCTCGTTTTAGGTCAATTAGGAACCAAAATTATTTCTATTTGCCAAATGCAGAATAATGAGAGAGAGAATTTTTAAGGCATTTTTATTATTTTTTGCAGTCAGAAGTCAAAAGTTTACATACACTGGGATTACTCTGCCTTTAAACAATCTGGGAGCGCCCATTTGATGAGGTCAGGTCTGTGGAAGCTTCTGATAGGTTTATTGGCAACATCTGAGTTAATTAGAGACACAGTGGTGGATATATTTTAAATCACACCAGAAACACACTGCTTCTGTGTGTAACATCATGGGAAAGTCTAAAGAAATCAGCCAAGATATCAGGAAGAGAATTGTGGATGTGCACAAGTCTGGATCATCCTTGGATGCAATTTCCAGATACCTGAAGGAGCCTCGTTCATCTGTACAAACAATTTTATGCAAGTACAAACAAGATGGGAATGTCCAGCTGTCTCAGGAAGGAGACGGGTTCTGTGTCTCAGAGATGAACGTGCTTTGGTCCGACATGTGCATATCAACCCAAGAACAAAAGCAAAAGACCTTGTGAAGATGCTGGTGGAAGCTGGTAAGATGTGTGAAGCGAGTACTGTATCAACATGGGCTGAAAGGCCGCTCTGCCAGGAAGAAGCCATTACTCAAAAAGAAACATATAAAAGCCAGATTAATGTTTGTAAACGCACAGGAGCAAAGACCTACATTTTTGGAGACGTGTCCTGTGGTCTGACGAAACTAAAATTGAACCGTTCGGCCATAATGACCATCATTACGTTTGGAGGAAAAAGGGAGAAGCTTGGAAGCCTAAGAACACCATCCCAACTGTGAAAAACAGGGGTGGCAGCATCATGTTGTGGGGTTGTTTTGCTGCAGGAGGGTCTGGTGCACTTCACAAAATAGATGGCATCATGAGGAAAGAAGATTATATGGCAATACTGAAGCAACATCTCAAGACATCAGTCAGGAAGTTAAAGCTTTGGTTACAAAGTGACTTAAGGAGAACCAAGTCAATGTTTTGGAGCGGCCATCACAAAGCCCTGATCTCAATCCTATTGGAAATTTATGGGCAAAGCTGAAAAGGCCGGTCCGAGCAAGAGACCCCCAAACATGGCAACCTCCAAAAAATTCCTACCGACTATTGTGAGAAGCTTGTGGAAGGATCCAAAATGTTGGGCCCAAGTCCTACAGTTTAAGGGAAAAGCCACCAAATACTAATGAAATGGATGGAGACTTTTGACTTTGCATAAAGTAGTAAAAAATGCCTTAAAAATTCTCTGCTGAGCTGCACACAACCGGCCCATAGACTCAGTAACATGCAGAATTTCCTATTACTATAGCACTTGCATGGTCTGCAGAGTAGTATAAAAACCACATTCACAAGTATTTTGCCAGTCTGACTTCAGCTCATTAGCATATGTTCTGGAGGTGGCACAGGATGGTACATTCAGGAAACACAGGTGAGTGCAGGTAGAAGATAGGGAGTCTGAATATGCCCCACATTTGATGGGCACCATGTTAGTGCTCTAGCACAAATAACGGTTGTCTTGTCTAGCACACTATTTTTGCAAACTGTTTCATGTCACTTGTAAATTTGGAGGCATTTGCACCATTTTCATTGTCTCCTACATTTATGGCTCCTAAGCAGTGGTGCTGCATGGCAGAAAGAATGGACGCTACAATTATGCCCCCAGCACCACCTTGATCTCTACATGAAGGGCAAAGGGGGACGACCAGGGTAGTTAAAGGGAATGTGTCATCAAAAAATGACTTATTGTTAAACTCACATTTTTATGTTAAACACATTTTGTAGGAATTTTTGGTTATGTTTTTTTTTTATTTTCCATTTCACTTTCAGTATTTTTTTTAATAATTCTTAAGTCCTGCAGTTTTCACTTTGGCCACTAGGCCTAATAATCGTCTGACACTTCATGCTCTGTTTAGAGAGCTTTTCAGCAGTGTGCTCATTATCAGCACAAAGAGGGTCAAACTGAAAGGAGACACCATTGTGTACAGATAACACAGGATCCACCAGTCACAAGAGGAGATGTCACAGCTCCCCCCTCCTCCCTCCCTTCACAGTGAAAACTCTCCTATAGACGTCTATGGCACAGAAACGTCTTAAGATCCCTATGGGCATGAAGCTGCTGTAAAGTATCTCTCTGACTGCTGTTAAAGCAGTGCAAGCAAGAATGTCTTCCCCACAATCCTATAAAGACGGCCGAATAGCGAAATCTACAATCAGGAAATAAAAACGACTGAGAGGAAAAGCATATGGATCAGGGGCTTGATTTAATAAGTAAAAAAAAAAAAATTGGCGACATATTCCTTTTAAGGGAATGAGGAAAGAGGAGTGGTGTGGCAAAACTAAGACAGGTTATCAAACTTGGGTTTATTCACTCTTAAGCACAAAGAAGATGATATTCTCCAGCACCAGAGAAAAGAAAACATATTTAAAACATAACCTATAATTCAAAAAAGGCTTAAATCCCATTACTCCAAAATCTCTGATGCATTTCGAGCGAGAAACGCTCTAATTCATTTCAGCTTGGAAAAAAACCGAATTAAGGGCGATTTAATTACCAAGTACAAATATGTGAATGGATAGTATACAGATCTCTCGTGATCTTTACCTTTAACCAGGACCAGGGGTCTCCAATACCTCTAGAGGAGATCATAGATAAGGATTCTTTACTGTAAGAGCGGTGACACTATGGAGTCGGGGGCCAGAAGAAGCTGTGATGGTGGAGTCATTATATAGGGTTTAGATGAATATGATATCACAGGTTATGGGGACTGGATTCTGGAGATCGGACGCTGTTTCAGGGACTATTCTCCAGATTTGGAGTTGGGAAGGAATTTTTCCTCCTGTTCGGGACAATTGGCATCCACCTCATAATGGGGGCTCCTGCCTTCCTCTGGATCAACAATGTAGGGTTATAGGTTGGACTCGATAGTCTTTTTCCAACCTTATCTACTATGTTACTGTGATATATATGGGATTTTTTAATAATACTATTTAATGAAAGGTCAGACCTGTTCTCTATGGTAAACTATTGAGGCTAGCAGGAAAAAATGTAGCTGGTCCCTGTACAGTCAGCAGAAGGGTGACGACATAGGGAATATAATAGGCAAAGCTCAGCTGGCATCTGTTTACCCACATAGGTCATTATATAGGAAGCTTAACCGCAACAAAGTATCAATCAGCTACATAGACAAGTAGGAAAATCTTGCATTGATACATCCAGGGAAAGCACTGTCTTCCTTAAAGGGCCAGTGACCTCTGCAGATGGGTTAGCAATCAGGAGCCACTGCTCCTGTACGTGATTCCCATAGGCAATCAGACGGATCTTGCTTCCCCTTTAAGAAGACTGTTTTGTATGATAATTCTTCACGAAAGAGAGAAATTGTCTTGACCTTGGCCGCTTCGCTTCTAAAGGTTTAATCACATTGTTTTCTGTAATTGTTCCCCCTGTTAACAGTTAATGAGCTGAGTGAGCAGTGTCACATCCACATCAATGCTTCTCCATGCTTCATGGTCCTCTGACCATCTGTGCCCTTATTCTAGAATCCAAATTGTTACAGAGGAAATCTGCACGTTCTTTCAGTGATACAGTATCAGCTGATGTTTAGTGTTAGCACAATGTGTAGGCCAACTCATATCAACTTGGACCGGGACTAAGGGCAGGAACCACTGTAGGAACATATAGGACTTCACTACAGGAGGTTTTAGTGTAGGAGAGCTCATAGGATGCAACCTGCCTTCCAGTCAAGCTTGGACTGGTCCAGAGGGGAGCAGGCGAGAAACCCTTGGTGGGCCCTTTGGCATGGAGGATCTCTAGGCTCATGGGACTACATTTTAGGGGGGCCTGGTAGACGAAGCGAGGCATAAGGCAAGAGGAAAGCGCATGTATAGTAGATAAAGGGTGGCCCCTAGAATCAACTCCACTGGTGGCCCCAAGAATCAACTTCACTGGAGGACCCCAAGAATCAACCCACTGGGGACCCCAAGAATCAACCCCACTGGTGGACCCCTAGAATCAACCCTACTGGTGGACCCCAAGAATCAACCCACTGTGGGCCCCAAGAATTCCCCCCCTACCTTAGGGGATGTTTGGGACCCCAAAGAATCAACCCTACTAGGGGGACCCAAGAATCAACTCTACTGGTGGACCCTAAGAATCAACTCCACTGGTGGGCCCCAAGAATCAGCTCCACTGGTGGCTCCAAGAATGAGCTCCACTGGTGGGGCCCAAGAATCAACTCCCCGTGGGGTCCAAGAAAAAACTCCACTGGGCCCCAAAATTCAGGGGCCCCAAACAAATCCGGGGGCTCAAAAAAATTCAAATTCACCCTGGTGGCCCCAAGAATCAACTCCACTGGGGCCCCAAAAATCAACTCCACTGGTGGCCCTAAAAACAACTCCACTGGTGGCCCCCAATAATCCCCAATTCATCACTGGTGGGCCACAAGAATCAACTCTACTGATGAACCCCAGGCATCCCAGTCCGGCACCGCTCCCAGGTGCTTGGAAAAGATTAGAATCAGCTACTTAGGGTCATCAATGGTTGAAAGATTCCTACTAGAAAATTAAATACAAGGTTTAGACTCCACAAGGGTAACCCCTAGAAGGAGCAGTAACTCAAATGTCAAAAAATATGGAAAAACCTCAATGGTCAGGACCTGGTAAGGGCACAAGTACCATAATGGATCCCTACGACATGATAAAAGTTTCAGCCTTTATTTCCTAGTATTTAAACTCAAAATTATCTTACCTTTTAAGCTCTGTCCCTGCTCCGAAATGTCACCAACGCCATAGATAAGGTTTTTATATGTCTGTATGAACCCAACTAACTCTAATTTGAAATGTAATTCATAGGTTTATATTTAGCATGAATCTACAGAGTAAGTTTAAATATAGAGAAACAATCCACGGCACCTCAGGAGATTTTGCAAAGACAGTGTTTTTTATTCACACATTTGATAGGTGTACGAGATATCAGGTGAATTCAGTTCTCCATAGTATACAAAATGCATATTAGGAGAAATCATAATGGTTCCTGCTCCTACACCCCACTTATTCAATCCCTAAAAAAAGGCCAAACTGGCCAAAACACCAGACAGGGGGATTTACATTATGATTTTTCCCTAATATACATTTTGTATAATATGGAGAGCTGAATTAACCTGATATCTTGTACACCTATCAAATGTGTGAATAAAACTCACGGTCTTTGCAAAATCTTAAGGAGTGCCATGGATTTTCTCTATATTCGGACTACTAGCCTTTCCACTAAGCACCTAAACTCCCACATAGGGGTGCAGCACCATCCTCTCTGCAATACAGAATAAGTTTAGAGATCTTATACATTTTCTGCATCCCAGCCCACATTATACTCCAGTCACTATTTTGTAGCGTAAGAGCTAAAATCTCTCAGCATTCACTACTTGTTCAGTTTTGCATAATGCACTAACAAACCCCTGTATTATAGGAGCTTAAAGGGGTTCTCCGGGAATATCTTTTTAGTTGTTATAGGGCTCACAACTGTATTATATTACAATTTGTAATTCACTCTTATTATAAATAATTTACCTATCCTGCTGTGCAGAACCAAATAGCCTTGTCCTATCCTCCCCCATATCCCCATGGCCTCACTCACCATTACATCATACTCACTGAGTGTTCTTTGACGCCAGGCTCAGCTCAGGAACACTCCCTTGTAGTGGGTGTGATCTAAGCAGAGAATGATCTGGCTGCATTCACTCTTTCCAGTCTGTTGTTTAAAAGTGTATAGAAGTAATTACAGTAGAGTAATTACCGGGGAAAGGGAACATGGTTGCTTATAGTCGTGTCCTGTCAGCAGGCCTTACTAACAGTAATGGTAGCAGAGGACAGCAGTTCAGAGCTGGGGGGGCTATGTACTCCTGTCATCAAAATGATAACTGCAGTTCTGTACAGTTTACACAGTGACTCATGAGTCCTAGCTATCATGACAGCAAGTATGGAGCTGGGGGGGATTATACGCTAATGTCAGCACATAGACCCTAGCAGTGGTAACTGTGGAGGGAAGTCCTATACTGCAATGCAGTCTTGGAGTTGTAGGAAAGACATGCTGGAGAACTTATGAAAGAAAGGTACGGGCTCACCCTTGATTGTCATTGTCGGAGATGTTGCTTGCGGCTTGCTTCTGCTCTGTAGTGCATCTCGGATCTCCCGTCGACTTACGCGGTATAAACATGTGATGAAAATGGAAACATCCACGATCCAGCACTTACTTATTAGAGCAAACTTTATTCTCAAGGTAACTGATATAGGAACATATAGAAATAGCTAAAACTGTCACCTGCTTACGCGTTTCAGGCCTGCACGGCCCTTGTTCACAGCCCGTGGATGTTTCCATTTTCATCATATGCTGGAGAACTACTGACACTCCCACAAGCAAGAAATTTTACTGCAAAAAGTGAATCTTATGCGAGATGAATAAGGAGGCAAAAGAAAAGAAACACATGAATGTGGTGGAATGTCTTTACTTTTCAATATAAATGCTGTTTATTGTGTTCTATGAAATCATTAAATTCCTTGATAACACTTTTAACTTGGCTGTTAAAGGGTTTGACCAGCTAACAAGAAGGAAGTCTAAACTGGCTTGTTTGAGTCTTCATTCATCTGTATGTCGCCTCCTTTCTCTGCAACGGAGCAGCAGAATTTCCAGTGTTTCACTTTGCCTTTCACAACTACAAGCCCCAGGATGCATTGGATGTTTTTTGCCTATAGTGCTCCCTCCTCTGCCTACATGCATGTCCCCATTTCCTTTTCCAGTGCTTTGTGTCTGCTCCCTTCTCTGCAGCTGAGCAGCAGCATTGCCTATTTGTTACCATTTCCCTTTTAAAACTTTAAACCCTTTAGGATCTTTTGCTGGGCTTTATCTACAGTATCTTTCATCTTCCCAGTGTCAGTGCTTACCCTCTGTTTCTTCCTCCATGTGAAAAGCCTTGGGAAGGATGACCTAAAGGGTGGGCCTTAAAGGGGTTGTCTCACTACATTGATTCATCTTACCTCAGTCCTGTTTTCTTGGTTTCACTTTGAATTCAGGGATGTGTTTACTGGTTTCTACTCGGCTGCAGTAGAAGCCAGGTCTGTATCTATAGCAACCAGTGCTGGCAGCCTATAAGGAGAGACTGAACAGGTCGGTAGTTATAGCAACCAGTGCTGGCAGCCTATCAGGAGAGATCAAACAGGTCTGTAGTTATAGCAACCAGTGCTGGCAGCCTATCAGGAGAGGTCAAACAGGTCTGTAGCTATAGCAACCAGTGCTGGCAGCCTATAAGGAGAGATGAACAGGTCTGTAGCTATAGCAACCAGTGCTGGCAGCCTATCAGGAGAGAGAGAACAGGTCTGTAGCTATAGCAACCAGTGCTGGCAGCCTATCAGGAGAGATCAAACAGGTCTGTAGTTATAGCAACCAGTGCTAGCAGCCTATCAGGAGAGATCAAACAGGTCTGTAGCTATAGCAACCAGTGCTGGCAGCCTATCAGGAGAGATTGAACAGGTCTGTAGTTATAGCAACCAGTGCTGGCAGCCTATCAGGAGAGATCGAACAGGTCTGTAGCTATAGCAACCAGTGCTGGCAGCCTATCAGGAGAGATTGAACAGGTCTGTAGCTATAGAAACAAGTGCTGGCAGACTATCAGGAGAGACTGAACACGTCTGTAGCTATAGAGACCAGAACTGGCAGCCTATCAGCAGAGATTGAACAGGTCTGTAGCTATAGCAGCCAGCGCTGGCAGCCTATCAGGAGAGATTGAAAAGGTCTGTAGCTATAGCGACCAGCGCTGGCAGCCTATCAGGAGAGATTGAACAGGTCTGTAGCTATAGCGACCAGCGCTGGCAGCCTATCAGGAGAGATCGAACAGGTCTGAAGCTATAGTGACCAGTGCTGGCAGCCTATCAGAAGAGACTGAAAAGGTCTGTAGCTATAGCGACCTGAGGAGCTGATGCAGCCCATACAAGAGGGGATATCTAGGATTAGGTAGGCCACTGGTAATTGACACATAATCCAAAGTGAGTTGTTTTTGCAAGATCTTCAACATAAAAAGCAGCTATCCCTGTAGTGAGACAACCCCTTTAAAGGCTGCCCTGGACAAAGCCACAGCTCTTCTCACCTGATCTCCTGGGTTGGACATAGAGCTGTTTCCCTGTGCGTGGAGAAAAATACTTTGCTTCCTGTCCTCAGCTGATGCAGAAATGCAGGAAACCACAGGAAATGTGATGAAAGTACAATACAAAACTTTGGGAGAGATGTTATTTACGTTTTTTTTTTCTCACTGGACAACCTCTTTGTGGGTATTCCTGGCAACAAGCTTGCTGCGATCAGCAGAATTGTGAATGCAGCTCTGGGGGGCCAGAACAGCAGTAGCTGCTAAGAGAACAGTATTTTATTGCCCTCCCAGTGCTAACTTCCATTTGCCACATTGTGCTCAGGAGCCAGGAATGTTCAGGACTGATAAACTTACAATGATGCATGGACATGGCTGGGAACAAGCGAAAGTGCGGAGATAGCCTGGAGGGAGATTGGACGTCGGCTGCGATGGACACGACTCTAATATGTTCCTAACCGCTTCTGATGAGCGTCTCTTCCGGGCTGACAGGTGCCCTTAACCTATTTCTGTCTACCTGTCAGCACGTCTCCCCATCTCATTAACCCCTTTGGCCCCCCCCACCCTCCGCTTATCAATCGCTGCATGACAGTCTTACCCACCTTTGTCCCTTTTCCACCATACGTCACGTGGAGTGTTCTGAGCTGAATGAATTTATGTATAGTTGATGTGAACGGACTTGGGAGGTTTTTTTTGTTCGTTTTTTTCTTCCAGGACATTGAAAGACTCTATCGATGCCAAGATGCCAAATATGTGACTGTTGGCAGTGACGGATTTACCTGTAGGCGGCCCTGGGGTGAGGACATCTCAAAAAAGGGAGGATGTACAGTGAATTTAGCTATTCATATGTTTATTGGGCAGCAGTGTGCTGTAGGAATGACAGGAGGACACCCTCAAGTGCATTAGATGTTGTAGCTATTGAAGGACTCTATAAATAGAATTTACCTGTAGGCGGCCCTGGGGTGAGGGCATCTACTTCGGGGAGTATTTACACTGAAAAGTGTGTATTTATATGTATTTTATTGGTATTTATATGTTTATTTGGTAGCAGTGTGCTGTAGGAATGACAGGAGGACTCCCTCAAGTGCTCCAGATGTTGTAGCTATTGAAGGACTCTACAAACAGGATTTACCTGTAGGCGGACCTGGGGTGAGGACATCTAAAAAAAAAAAATTGAGGATGTAAACTGAATTTAGCTATTTATATGTTAATTGGGCAGCAGTGTGCTGTAGGCGTGACAGGAGGACACCCTCAAGTGCTCCAGATGTTGTAGGTATTGAAGGACTCTATAAATAGAATTTACCTGTAGGCGGCCCTGGGGTGAGGGCACCTACTAAGGGGAGGATTTACACTAAACAGTGGGAATGCATATGTAAATTGTAGGTATTTATATGATAACTAGGTAGCAGTGTGCTGTAGGAATGACAGGAGGACACCCTCAAGTGCATTAGATGTTGTAGCTATTGAAGGACTCTGCAAATAGAATTTACCTGTAGGCGGACCTGGGGTAAGGGACTCTAAAAAAAGGGAGGATGTACAGTGAATTTAGCTATTTATATGTTAATTGGGCAGCAGTGTGCTGTAGGAATGACAGGAGGACACCCTCAAGTGTTCCAGATGTTGTAGGTATTGAAGGACTCGATAAATTCACCTGTAGGCAGCCCTTGGGTGACAGCATCTACTAAGCAGAGGATTTACACTGAAAAGTGTGAATTCATATGTAAATTGTAGGTATTTATATGATAACTAGATATCAGTGTGCTGTAGGAATGACAGGAGGACATCCTCAAGTACTCTTCTTTTGCCTCCTTATTCATCAATCATAAGATCCACTTTTTGCAGTAAAACTTGTTTCTTGTGGGAGTGTCAGTAGTTCTCCAGCATCTCTTTCAACCACTACTACAACTCCCAGACTGCACTGCAATCTACGACTTCCCTCTAGACACTGTAGATATTGAAAGACTCAATAGATCATATCCAGGATGCTAAATATGTAACTATTGGAAAGGGAAGATTCACCTGTAGATGGCCCTGGGATGAGGGCATCTACTAAAGGGAGGATTTACACTGAACAGTGTGAATTCATATGTAAATTGTAGGTATTGATATGATAACTAGATATCAGTGTGCTGTAGGAATGACAGGAGCACATCCTCAAGTACTCTTCTTTTGCCCCCTTATTCATAAATCATAAGATCCACTTTTTGCAGTAAAACTTGCTGCTTGTGGGAGTGTCAGTAGGTCTCCAGCATCTCTTTCAACTACTACTACAACTTCCAGACTGCATTGCAATCTAGGACTTCCCTCTAGACACTGTAGATATTGAAAGACTCTATAGCTGATATCCAGAATGCTAAATATGTAACTACTGGAAGGGGCAGATTCACCTGTAGGCGGCCATGGGGTCATGACATAGACTAAGGAGAGGATTTACATGGAACAGTTTGAATTCATATGTAAATTGTAGGTATTGATATGATAACTAGGTATCAGTGTGCTGTAGGAATGACAGGAGGACATCCTCAAATGCTCTTCTTTTGCCTCCTTATTCATCAATCATAAGATCCACTTTTTGCAGTAAAACTTGCTGCTTGTGGGAATGCCAGTAGGTCTTCAGCATCTCTTTCAACTACTACTACAACTTCCAGACTGCATTGCAATCTAGGACTCCCCTCTAGACACTGTAGATATTGAAAGACTCTATAGCTGATATCCAGGACGCTAAATATGTAACTACTGGAAGGGGCAGATTCACCTTCAGGCGGCCCTGGGGTCATGACATCTACTAAGGGGAGGATTTACACTAAACGGTGCATATTCATATGTAGATTGTAGGTATTTATATGATAATTAGGTAGCAGTAAGCAGTGGGGAAGATAGGAGGACATTCTCAAGTGCAATAGATATTGTAAGTCAATTGCAAACACATGACATAAGGTCAGCCCTATTTGATGGATGGAGTCTTAGGTGCTTGGTATATGTGATCATAGGTGCCAGGACTGGCCTTAAGGGGGTCATGCAGGACCTAACTCAGAATCAGTTCAGGATAAGTAATGTATGCACACAGTGACTGCATCAGCAGAATAGTGAGTGCAGCTCTGGAGTATAATACAGGATGCAACTCAGGATCAGTACAGGATAAGTAATGTATGAACACAGAGACAGCATCAGCAGAATAGTGAGTGCAGCTCTAGAGTATAATACAGGATGTAACTCAGGATCAGTACAGGATAAATAATGTATGTTTTCAGTGACTGCACCAGCAGAATAGTGAGGCAGCTCTGGGGGATAATACAGGATTGTAACTCAGGGATCAGTACAGGATAAGTAATGTATGTACACAATGACTGCGCCAGCAGAATAGTGAGTGGGGAGCTCTGGGGTATAATACAGGATATTTAAATCAGGATCAGTAACAGGATAAAGTAATGTATGTACAACAGTTACTGCACCCCGCAGAATAGTGAGTGCAGCTCTAGAGTAAATACAGGATGTAACTCAGGATCAGTACAGGATAAAGTAATGTATGTACAAATGACTGCACCAGCAGAATAGTGGTGGCAGCTCTGGAGGATAATACAGGATGTAACTCAGGGATCAGTACAGGATAAGTAATGTATGTACACAATGACTGCGCCAGCAGAATAGTGAGTGCAGCTCTGGAGTATAATACAGGATGTAACTCAAGGTCAGTACAGGATAAGTAATGTAATGTATGTACACCGTGACTGTACCAGCAGAATAGTGAGGGCAGCTCTGGAGTATAATACAGGAGTAACTCAGGGTCAGTACAGGATAATTAATGTATGTACACAGTGACTGCTCCAGCAGAATAGTGAGCTCTGGGGTATAATACAGGATGTAACTCATGATCACTACAGGATAAGTAATGTATGAACAGTGACTGCACCAGCAGAATAGTGAGCGCAGCTCTGGAGGATAATACAGGATGTAACTCAGTCAGTACAGGATAAGTAATGTATGTACACAGTGACTGCACCAGCAGAATAGTGAGTGCAGCTCTGGAGTATAATACAGGATGTAACTCAGGATCAGTACAGGATAAGTAATGTAATGTACAGTGACTGCACCAGCAGAATAGTGAGTGCAGCTCTGGAGTATAATAACAGATGTTACTCATGGATCAGTACAGGATAAGTAATGTATGTACACAGTGACTGCACCAGTAGAATAGTGAGCGCAGCTCTGGAGGATAATACAGGATGTAACACAGGATCAGTACAGGATAAAGTAATGTATGTACAGTGACTGCACCAGCAGAATAGTGAGTGCAGCTCTGGAGGATAATACAGGATGTAACTCAGGATCAGTACAGGATAAGTAATGTATGTACACAGTGACTGCACCAGCAGAATAGTGAGTGCAGCTCTGGAGTATAATACAGGAGGTAACTCAGGATCTATACAGGATAAGTAATGTATGTACAGTGACTGCACCAGCAGAATAGTGAGTGCGGCTCTGGAGTATAATACAGGATGTAACTCAGGATCAGTACAGGATAAGTAATGTATGTACACAGTGACTGCACCAGCAGAATAGTGCGTGCAGCTCTGGAGGATAATACAGGATGTAACGCTTTCTGATTTTGTCTTATTACTATTTCTTTCATACAAAGATTATTCAAATTAATGACTTCTCTGATGATTTGGAAAATCCATAGATAACAAATAAAGACAAATGCCAGGTGTAGCTGTGCTGTGTTTACTGTGCACTTGTTTTATAGAGAACTGATACTTAATTTTAATTATCTCACTAAACACCAGCAAATAAACAAGAAGGAACTTTTAAGATATCCAGGAGAAAATGCTGAAGAGGGAAGAAGCTGAGAGTCTGGACCCGGTCACAGTTATTTAGAAATGGAAATTGGCAATCAAAGATCAAAGCCTACGTGGGGAGCTTATCTCCGGAAAGTGCCCCTAATTACCCTGCTCCTTAATGCCGCCTGTTTTATCTTGGGCACCGGCACCTTCCGCAGCCTCTGTGGGGAGACCCTGACAAAGCGAAGAAGAGAGATGGAAGGGGTCAGCGAAATGCGTCAACTTTACCGGGAATAACCTGGATTTCCATTTACTAAGTTTAGAAAAACCTGGTTCAAAGCTGCTTATTTATCTCTTATTGTCACAAAGAACTAACCCCAATAAGAGGGAGACCGAGAATATCATTAATCCCGGCCCACAGAAGGAGGTCAGCGCTGAATACACAATCACATCTTCTCTATGAGCTCCACTGATTATCTGCCGCTCCAGACCGGTGGCTCTATCTCCACAAAGCTGAGCACATGTGCAATTCAGGAGTCAGGGAAAGTTGGGTGTTATGAGCATTGGGAGCTATTGTGGAGGTCATATTGGTTTTCACAAAGCCTTCCCGGCCCTGCTGGAGTGGATCCTCTGCAACAAGACCAATGTTGGCTAACTGAGCCGAGGAGATAAGGGTAGAGCCGAGGAGATAAGGGTAGAGCCGAGGAGATAAGGGTAGAGCCGAGGAGATAAGGGTAGAGCAGAGGAGATAAGGGTAGAGCCGAGGAGATCAGGGTAGAGCCGAGGAGATCAGGGTAGAGCAGAGGAGATAAGGGTAGAGCAGAGGAGATAAGGGTAGAGCAGAGGAGATCAGGGTAGAGCAGAGGAGATAAGGGTAGAGCAGAGGAGATAAGGGTAGAGCAGAGGAGATCAGGGTAGAGCAGAGGAGATAAGGGTAGAGCAGAGGAGATAAGGGTAGAGCTGAGGAGATCAGGGTAGAGCCGAGGAGATAAGGGTAGAGCAGAGGAGATCAGGGTAGAGCAGAGGAGATCAGGGTAGAGCAGAGGAGATCAGGGTAGAGCAGAGGAGATAAGGGTAGAGCAGATGAGATAAGGGTAGAGCTGAGGAGATAAGGGTAGAGCCGAGGAGATAAGGGTAGAGCCGAGGAGATCAGGGTAGAGCAGAGGAGATAAGGGTAGAGCAGAGGAGATAAGGGTAGAGCAGAGGAGATAAGGGTAGAGCATAGGAGATAAGGGTAGAGCCGAGGAGATCAGGGTAGTGCATGTGACAGATATGATTATTGAGAGACTTTGCCAGTGCTATTTATGGGGTACAACCTACTGACACTAATGTTTATAGGGGGCACTATGCTAGCATTATTGTTCATGAGAAGTACGCTGCTTGCACCACAGCTTTTTCGAGGACACTGGTGACAGTTTGGTGTTAGCTTAGAAAACACTGTTGGAGTTATTTACCTGAGAAAGACAAACAAACAATGCCAAATAACATTAGCAGTGTCCCAGATAAAGAGCCCCAGCAGTGTCCCATGTAATCAGCCCCAGCAGTGCCCAGATCAACAGCCCCAGCAGTGCCCAGATCAACAGCCCCAGCAGTGTCCCAGATAATCAACCCCAGCAGTGTCCCAGATAATCAACCCCAGCAGTGTCCCAGATAATCAGCCCCAGCAGTGTCCCAGATAATCAACACCAGCAGTGCCCAGATCAACAGCCCCAGCAGTGTTCCAGATAATCAGCCCCAGCAGTGTCCCAGATCAACAGCCCCAGCAGTGTCCCAGATAATCAGCCCCGGCAGTGTCCCAGATAAACAGCCCCGGCAGTGTCCCAGATAAACCGCCCCAGCAGTGTCCCAGATAAACCGCCCCGGCAGTGCCCAGATATTTAGCCCCGGCAGTGCCCAGATATTTAGCCCCGACAGTGCCCAGATATTTAGCCCCAGCAGTGCCCAGATAAACAGCCCCACCAGTGTCCTAGATGAACAGCCCCGGCAGTGTCCCAGATAATCAGCCCCAGCAGTGCCCAGATATTTAGCCCCGGCAGTGTTCCAGATAATCAGCCCCAGCAGTGTCCCAGATAAAATGCCCAAGCAATGTTCCAGATAATCAACCCCAGCAGAGTCTCAGACAAACACCCAGCATGTCCCAGAAATGACCTAGCAGGCCCCAGAAAAAAAAGCCCCCAGTGTCCCACTAAAACCCGGCAGGTCCCAGAAAAAACAGCCCCGGCGTGTCCAGATTCAACCCAAAAGAGTCTCAATAATTACCCCCCACAAGTCCCAGAAAATCAGCCGAAAACAGTGTCCCAGAAAACAGCCCCGAAATCCCCCAAATTAAACAGCCCCAGAATTGTCCTAGATAAACAGCCCCAGCAGTGTCCCAGATAAACAGCTGCAGCAATGTCTCAGATAAACAGCCCCAACAGTGTCCCAGATATTCATCCCCAGCAGTGTCCCAGATAATCATCCCCAGCAGTGTCCCAGATAATCATCCCCAGCAATGTCACAGATAAACAGCCCCAGCAGTGCCCAATAATAGCCCCGCAGTGTCCCGAAACATCCCGGCGTGTCCCAGATAATCACCCCCAGCATTTGGCCCCAGAAAATCACCCCCCAGCAGTGCCCCAAATTAATCGCCCCAGCTGTTTCAAAAGGTTTGATTTAAAAATTTCCCAAAAAATCTGTCAAAAAGCTTAAACTGTTTTATAATCCGTCGTATTTTACTTAAAACGCGGGATTAATTGCGTTCAAGTTAATGGGCCGGCTGAAATTTATAAACGACCAAAAAAATTCCCCTCAAAAAATGAAAACCGTTTTCTATTGAGGGTCTAGGGGGGACGATTTGCAGTGGAATTTTTGCGTTTTCTAAAAAATGAACCCCTGAAAATCGCCCCGGAACCAGTCCTGAGGAGACAGAACTTTACTGGGGTTGATATATCAGCTACAGGGGAAATCAGCAAAAATAGTTACGTAAACGTGCCCCCTCAGAGGTCTTTTTCTGATATACAAATAAAATAATAAAAAAATGAAATATTAAAATTCACTAACAGCCCAATCCACAACTTTTAGCCCCGCCCAAAAAAAGCCTAAAACTTTATACACCCATTTTAAAAAAGTCGGGTATGGAAAAAGAAAACCCAATTACAACTTTTTTAAAGGCCCTTTGTTGTTAAAAAATAAATTAAAAATTGTAACACACTTTTTTACCATTTCCCCAATTTTATATAAAAAAATGCCAAAAACACACACTCAAAAAAAAAAAATACTATAAAAAAAAACCCCTAAAAAAAAAAAAAAATTTTAAACCCCTTTTCCCCCTAACAACACTAAATTTTTATAACCCCACTTTAAAT
>JAODAL010031938.1:0-47728 GCA_025379985.1 Phyllomedusa bahiana | reverse complement strand
AGTAATGTCCATTCAACAAAAATGGTGGTTGAAAGACTCCTTTTTTCCGGCATTTTTTTAAATGTGGTCATGCAGTTTGGCTCATGCTGTGGCCCAGGACAGGGATAGTCAATGTCCAGTAAACTAAAATGGTGGTTGAAAGACTCCTTTTTCCGCACTTTTTAATCTGGGGTCATGCAGGTTTGAGGGCTCATGCTGCGTTCCAGGACAGGATATTTCAATGTCCAGTTCAAGTAAAATGATGGTTTCAAATCATACTGCCTCTGTCACTTTTTAATTTGTGGGTGATGCAGGTTTAAGGGTCATGCTGTGGTACAAGACAGGGATAGTGAATGGTCTGTGATTTTTTTTTCTGTGGCTTTTATAACCTAAGTGTGTTGCCTAAGATGTAGCACGTATTTGACTGTTGTGGATTTTAATTCCAGCTTCTCCAGCCCTGTTTGGGTGTAAGTCTGAAGGGTTTGTTGCTCTCCCATAGACTTTACTGGTCATCGATCATAATCTACCATCGACCATCTACTATCTTGTCGATGATGGTCGACTATCGACCATCGACCGATGACGATGGCCAACGTAATCGCTCAACACTAATTAGGAGTCCACTGCAATATTTTAGGGAAATAAATATTTTTTAAAACCTAAATTCAAAAGCTGAAGGAGAAAATTCCACTATTACTGTATCTTATTATCTACTGTAGGACAGAGGTAAAAGGTGGTGTCTGCTTTGAATAATACTTTTTTTTTTATAAAATGGTTATACAAATGTTAGTTTTACCAGAATATTAAGCTACTAGAATTCCAAGCATTCTGTTGTAGTATTGGGTTAACTTGTTCAGTTTCCCTTCAGCACTATCAAAGGGACAATTAGTTATTGCATACTATTTATTAAATTCAGTAAGTGGTCAGTGTAATGCATGGACATGCTTAGTCCTCCAGAAAAAAATAATGCATTTTCTAAACCAGATAGTTCTTTTAATGTGAATATTTTTATGTTAAACATTTTTTTGTTCTGTTTATCTCTATCAATCATCTCCTTATTATCAGAGTCAGTATTACATAGAACGGTGGGTCCTCTATTACAAATCTGTAACAAATAGCACAAAACCAACCTATCAACAAATGGTCAAAGGCCATCACTTCCTTCCTGCCTAATGACCTCTGCACAGGCCACAGAGCATGCTCACAATACTCTCCCTTAAAAGTCAATGAGTGATTTCCAAACTACAGGTTTCTATGATCCATGCACAACAGAGGCTGCAAAGCATATATCTAAATTCTATTAACAGTAGCAGCTGCTCAGATAAGATAATGACTCCCATAAGCATGTAAAGAATATAAATTGAAAAAAATTACATATAAAAAGAGTTAAATATAAAGAATAATATGTTTCAATAAATATATGTGAGATGTTCCATCATACTGTATATTGTCATCAGAGAAAGCTTCAGCCCGCAGTCCCCACCACCCTCCCCTACCCTTGCAAACTGCTCTTCCCCCTTAACGTGCTTCCCCACGGTCACTCATAACAAGCTCTCCTCTTTAGTGTCCAAATCCAACCTCACTACCTGTAGTCTTGATCCACTGCCATCCTTACCTCATCCCTGACCTCAGTGCTTCTATCATCCCAGCCCTCACCCATCTCTTAAACCTATCACTAACCTCTGGCATCTTCCCTTCTGCATTTAAACATGCTACTATCACTCCAATCCTTAAAAAAACAACCCTTGACCCCTCCTCTCTGTCCAACTATCGCCCCATCTCACTGCTCCCTTTTGCTTCCAAACTCCTTGAGCAGCACGTCTATCTTCAGCTGTCCTCCCACCTCTCCTCCAACTCTCTTCTGGAATGTACAGCGCCCTGGAATCAATGGCGCTTTAAAATACTTATTAATAATAATAATAATAATAATAATAATAATAATAATAATAATAAGCTCATGCTATCCACTAGCTCATAGTTTTTACAAAGAACATTTAGTAGTACTGGAGAGTTAAGTGTCCATAAAAATAAGGAACTGTCTATAGTTAAGACACAGACTGCTGTGCTCAAAACTAGCCTAAATATATTACCCAATAATCTTTACCTAAAAGTTTTTTTAGCTGTAAAAAACCCCATGAAAATGATATAAATACTGTATATGTATACATATCGGCACTTAACTGTATATAGATGTACTGTCTGGGTGGTAGGTCCATCCGAAATCTACATAAAACAACCCCATATTTATGTCACATGGCTGGACCATTTTAAATCTAGCACTTCTTACCCTTCGTCTCACCCATACACCCTAATAGATTGTAAGTTCTTGAGAGCAGAGCCATCACACCTTGTGTCTCATCTGTAAGTAGCTTTTCATTGTGCAATGTATGTTTTATTGTCTGCACCTACACCCTCCAAATTGTAAAGTGCTGCGGAATATGTTGGCGCTATGCAGTATAAATAAAAATTATTATTATTATTATTATTATTATATCTTAATTCCACAATTTATTTTATATATAATGTTTATAAGAAGAAAAGTTTCTTTTAATTGTAAAAAAAAAGCATAAAACAGTACAAATACATGTTTATATCTTAATTCCATAATTATTTTATATATAAAATGTATAAGCAGGAAAAACTAATAAAAAAATGTATGCATATATGGCATAACATTAGCCTTCATAACCCAGAGAATACATTGACAAACTTACTATAGGTGTCCATTGAATCTCAATACTTACGACATGGCTCATAGACTTCAACATAGGTTTTGGGGCTACTCTAATATGTACACTATAGAATACTACAAAAACAGTTCCATATAAATCAGCTTGATTTGTTGTGCTCTGACTGCTCTCATGCAACTTTAGACACCTCCAGTCCTCTGGTCTCTTGCCCACTCAAGATCTCTCAGTGATTGTCTCTGATCGCTGCTGCTGCTTCTCCTATTTCTGCAGGTTTTTGTTTGGAAGACACTCCACTCCATTTTGCCTTTCTCAACTGTTTCTGCATACCAACATGTGGTCAGTTAATAGTGCTTCCCTCCAATCTCCTTCTCCAGAACACACCTCAGCAGCCTTATGCAGAGAATATTAGGACCAAGAAGATGGAGACCTGTAAAGAACCAAACTTAAAAGCGTTTCCCCATCTTTTGTCACACTTTCAAGATTAAACTTGTTAAAAGCCCATTAAATGATAAAATCTTGTGGAATCCACAATGCACCTGATTGGTTTTACTGTACCGGCTTGATCAGGAATCCAATTCCACAATTTAAATGTCCCTACACAGAGTTTCTAGGATAACTGTGGTCAGATCTGCTATACAAAATAAATATACTTCATTTCCACATAAAACAGGGTTCATTCACTAAACACAAATTTTTATCTCTTAAGAGGAAAAATATCATGTGAAATTAATGTTTTCCACCAGTTCGGCATGATTCTTGTATATGGCTGCTTACCTTTGCACAGCTCCATGCGGATTTTGTGTGGCTGGTCCTACATGCCTGCTTACTAGCACAGACATGCTTGTCCTATCGTACTTAAAGGGCCAATGTGCACTGCCAGTCTGCTACCCTTCCAATAACAGAAACCTAGTGGCTATTTAAAGGGACAATTCCCCTTATGCCCCTGCCTGATATTTGTTTGTGCATTATTACAAATGATAACACATTTTATAGTGAAATTCTGGACACAATAAAAGAATAGATGCTGCTGCTATTTTCCTTGCTTTTGGATATGTTCTAAGGAGAGAAAATATTGCCTCTTGTTGGTGGATTGCAATCATTGTGTTGTGCTTTGTGAATTCGATATAGTTTCTGCTGCTTTTTTGGAATTCTCCTTCTTCAATCCTGTGCCAGCCCTACTAACCTATCATCTACTCCCCCTGGAAGAGCATTTAGATGTAAGCTGTTGCTTTTATGGACTGTGGTCAAGGTAGCGCCTTGCAATGGGGATATAGGCACAGGGGTTAAAGAGTGAAAATAAGGGGGCTCCTTAGATTCCACTCTGCTCCTTGCTATGGCCTTAAAGAGTACCTATCACCTCCACAGAAACACACAAAATATAGTAGTAGATGAAATTATCAGACTTTTTTCCAATACATGTCATTAGCAATGCAGAGGGCTCCTGTCATTATTAGAAGGGGACATATTTTAGTTTCACTTTCTTAGCAGAGCTCTGTATGTAGCAGGGATTCTTTCTGTTGAGATATACCACCTGTGCAGGGGGAGCTGAGGATATAGCTGCTTGAGCAGGGTGATCTGAGTCTCTCACTACATACAATGCAGCAGGCACAGCACACTGAGGACATAGGGCCACATGTAGTGAAAACTGTTTATGTCTAAAAACTACATTTTTTGGCACATAGGTTACACATGGATGTCAAAAAAGTGAGTTTTAGACCTAAACAGTTTCATGCATGTGGCCCATAGTGTGACAGGGTTTATAGGCATCTAAATTACACTGCTGCTAGTGTTATATCCAGCACAGACATAGCAGGCCAGAGAAAATCAGTGTGCACATAATGTAGACTTACAGGCTCCCCCTTGCACAGTGGACTCCCCCATCTCAGGGGCAGGAGATTTGATACAACTGTCAACATTATCATCCATCAAGCTGTCAGGTGCCAAATTGGCCTGACTTCAGAGCTGTCTTAAAGAGCCAGCGCTTTTTTAAAACAGACTTACAGGTGAAATGCTTTGATTTTCTTAATGAAGCATATTTAAGGAAGTGTTTGTATTTTAGTCTCCTATTATTTCATAAGGTTTCCCTGGAGGTGATAGGTACTCTTTAAGCTGCAGCCAGGTGCCACATAGACTCCTAGAAGCAATACGTTCTGGGGAAAATACTCATATTACACAGAATATATACATCTGAAAATAAACCTCTGGCTGCTTTTGTATAAAATAGAAAGCACATATAGAAGCAGTATGGCCCCACACTCACAATCTATGGATACCACAAGAATCCATGTTGTGGCCACATACATAAACCAATGGGCTATCTTCACATAATTTGGAGGCAGAACAATCCAACACCAATTTCAAGGAAAATTCATGTAAGAAATCTGTTTACCTTCAGATTTTCGTTGCCAGTTTCCAACCTTAACACTGTGGAGTGCCCAAGGATTTAGCTTCAGTTCACTGCAATAGATAAACCATAAGCAAAATCGACATCAAGAAAAAACTTGTCACCTGGTGTCCTTATTTATTTTATATTGCATTAGGACATTCCTGACCAAGTAATATGTGGATATCAATGGGCATTATTTAGTCACATAGTAACATTGTAGACAAAGTTGGAAAAAGACATAGGTCCATCTAGTCAAACCTGTACTCATGCTGGCAAAAATCCCTATGAGGTGGATGCCAATTGTCCAAGAGTAGATTTCAAATGCATTTTGGTGTAAAATATGTACTGAAATTCACGTGGAAAAAAAAGTGTGTAAAGATGGCAGTAAAGTGTACATGAACTTTGAGGTAACTTCTCAGGATAAGCTGTTCTGTGTGTACATAAGATGTCACAATATTTCTGGCTAATATACAATTTGTATATGGCATTTTAGCACTTTTCCTCTTTATAATTTTTATTGGACACTAATCTAGTTGCTGAAGAGTAGTTGCTATGATGTCTTTTATACAGTATCTCACAAAAGTAAGTACACCCCTCCCATTTTGCAAATATTATATTATATCTTTCATGGGACAACACTGAAGAAATGACATTTTGATACAATTTAAAGTAGTCAGTGGACAGCTTGTATAACAGTGTAAATTTGGTGTGCCCTCAAAATAACTCAACAGTCATCAATGTCTAAATCGCTGGCAACAAAAGTGAGTACACCCCAAATTGAAAATGGACAAATTGTACCCAAGGTGTCAATATTATATGTAGCCACCATTATTTTCCAGCACTGTATTAACGCTCTTGGGCATGGAGTTCACTAGAGATTCACAGGTTGTAGCCACTGGAATCCTCTTCCACTCCTCCATGATGACATCATGGAGCTGGTAGGTGTTAGAGACCTTCCGCTCCTCCACCTTTTGTTTGAGGCTGCCCCACAGATGCTCAGTAGTGTTATAGTCTGAAAAAATGCTTGCCCAGTCCAGCGTCTTTATACTTATTTTCTTTAGCAATTCAGTGGTCATCTTGGAGGTGTGTTTGGGGTCATTATCATGTTGGAATATTGTCCTGCAGCCCAGAAGGTAGGGGATCATACTCTGCTTCAATATGTCACAGTACATGTTGGCATTCATTGTTCCCTCCTGGCCACCGTGCTGCAGCTCAGTTTCAGGGTGTTGGTAATATTCTTATAGCCTAGGCCATCTTTGTGTAGAGCAACATTTCTTTTTTTTCAGATCCTCAGACAGTTCTTTGCCATGAGATGCCATTTTGAACTTCCAGCGCCCAGTATAAGAGAGTGTGAGAACCATAACACCAAATTTAACACTCCTGCTCCCCATTCACACCTGTAACACTAAAAGGTCTAGAACAGACAGGTCTACAGCCAGCTCACCTGAGTAAATGCAGTTCAGTGCACGGATCCTACCTCAAGCCCAATGGAGATTATGGTGTGATGATCCAGCATGAAAATTCGTAGGTTCCATAAAAATCCAAAAACTTTCATTTTAATTCGTTCAAAAATACATGAAACTCCGTGGTGACACAACTAGATCATATGAAAGGCCAATGTGTAAGCAATAGAAGCCCAAGACATCTGCTTACACATTTCGAGCATACTATATACTCTTAATCATAGCATGTTCTATAGATGTATGTGTAAAAGGACTAACCGACTAGTGGTAGAGGGGTGGTCATGGCAACGCCCCGACAGCGTCTACTTGTTGCACGTAGTAACCACCCTTACCCAGGTTCTTTAAGTATTGCGGAGAGAGGTATGGTGTGGGATCTGTAGTTCACTGGCGTTAAATAACTGGAAACAACACAATACTATTCTGGATCTTTGAGGTGTTTAATTATGATCCCCAGCAGTTACACGAAATCCACTTGAGATGTCTGCACGCCGGCATACAGCTATTTCAGCAATCGCACAGTCACCTTGCTCCCTGCACTACCTAAGTTTCTGACATAGATCAGAAATCTAGCCACTGCAGGGTACCTGCTGTTTTTTGTGTAGCTGCCTAATGGCTCATTACTTTCTCACCTGGATCTCCTGCTGCCTCTTAGAGGCGAAGAACCTTCTCTGGCCTCATTCCCAGTTTTTCATGCTGCTTCAGCAAACTAAAACTTTGAACTTTTTTCTCCAGATAATGGACAACCTATTTGCAATCCAAAGGAATCTTCCTCTCCTCATGTCCTCTGGACTACTTCACTGAGGGGTTCTCTCTCAACTTTCTCAACTCAACTCTCAACTCCCAACTCATAACTGACACCCTCTGCAGCACCAGCTGGTCCCCACTGGCTCCTCCAGCCCAGCTCCACCCACCAAGCTGACTGATTGGCTGCCCAGCTCCTGCTGACTAACTACAAACACAGATTAAGGGCATGTCCCCATGGCAGGTTTTTCAGTCAGTATTACATATGGTTTTCAGATTTGAAAACCGTCTGTAAACCGACTGTCAACGTTTTTCATTGAGTTAAATAGAAAATCTTTGCAGCAGTTCCCACTGCATGGATTGTCCACTGGACAGTTGTTCACCCCGCCGGCGTTCATAAAACTGTCAGTGGTAGAGGGGGACGGGTAAATCCGCAAACCGCAGACAGACCAATCCCCCAAAATCACATACACTATGTCAAAATACTGGCCAGTTTATTTTAATCAGAATCTGGTCTGTATTTTAACCTGCCATGTGAACGCACCCTAAACCTCGGAACTCTTCACCCCTATTCTGCTATAACCAAGCCATCTAACTACTCAGTCTCCCTTAGCAAACCACTGTACTTAACAGTTCTAACACAAGTACAACTCTAGATATTAACTGTTTTTACAACCTCTTACATATGATTAGTCGCACTCCAAACTTTGGCGCAGTCAGTGCCTGCCCCGACATTTTGTAATACGCCAATGTGAGGGTGTTTTGGTGGCGTGTCACAACACATTTGTAGGATTAGATGCATTTATGAATATGGGATGCCAGACCAAGTTAAAAGTTCTCTGCCTGAGCCCAAAGTTGTCATAATCACAGATAAAACTATAATAATGGGACTTATGATAGATAGTGTTGAGCGATTTTTATCGACAAAGTTGAAATCGGCAAGGTTTTTATGGGATCGGAAATTTCCCAGATCATGCGATACGATTAAAGAGTTGTCTCCCACAGGGAGTAGTCAAAGAATGCCAAGAAAGAAAATTCCTCTGTACTTCCTGGTTCATACTAATTTGCATAAGCTCCATGCTAGTAATCTACATTGTGCTTTCAGATCCTAATTCGATTAGATTAGCTTCTGCAACTACTGGAAGTGACTACTTATCTGATCCCCAAACAAAAGCCTAATTACAGAGCGTTTTACTTGAGATAAATCAAGCTTTTTTACTGTCTGGCATCACGGACACTGTACTGACACTGCTACCTGTGGTGATGATCACTCTCTGTTTAACTCATTGAAACAAACAGCCCCAGAGATTTGTTTACAGGTCATTTACTGAGGGAACTGATACATGGAGGTAATAAATTCACTTGTAATCTCTTTAGGAAAACAGAGAACAATGCAATATATTTGGAAAATGGTCTTTATTTTGTGATTTCCTACAATTTGAAAGCCTATTCCTTTGTAGCGAGACAACCCCTTATTAAGGTTAAAATCTGTGCATCATCTATTAAGATCGCGGCTTTTCGCGCTTCCTGTAATTTTGGCGGTCCAGCAAATGCGATTACAGAATAGAGTCAGGGTGATATGTGTGGTGCTATCGTCATGATGGGATGTATGGTTGCGATTGGCTGGAAAAAACATCATGACCTCGTTTTTACATAGTACATCGTTTCCTGTTTCAGCCTCAGTGTCTCTCAGCATCTCATAGGGAAAGGACCTGCGCACTCATAGGGATAGGACCCCTGCGCTCTGCCTGTGGCCAAACAGCTCAGCGAAATTAGTCTATTTCTGCACAAGAGAAACCTCTACTATTAGCTGTGATCCTTCAATTTAGTTAGATTAGAGATTTGAAAGATTTTAGTAGTTAGCTAAGAATTTTTAAGCACATCACCTCTTGTAAATTCACGGCGGTGGGAGCGGGGGGGGCACGGGCAACACTGACAAGCACTACTATACAAGAACACTGGTTAATTCACCAAGACTTAGTGAAGAATGTAAATGGCGATATCTTTATTATTAACAGTTTTCTAAGAAAATATTTCCTTGATAATGGGCAGCAGAACTTATAATTGGTTAAACATTAATTTCTTAGTAACTGCAGTCTCTTTAGTAATCTGCAAAACACCACTTTTATTATCATATACATTTCAGATAGGTGTTCAATTACATTACACCTGTGACTGTTGATATATACCCACCTTGAACTTAAATTACAAACCAGCATTCTTGTAGTCAGCACAGGTTGTATGTTGACAAAAATACCGTGTATCGTACGAAAACATCAATTACGTGTTTTTTGACTTTTTTGCGCACCAGCACTGTTCATTGACGCAGCATCTACATAAATCTTAAAACAGCATTCTATATTCACCCAGGTGGCATTGAAAGGGTGCAAAAATACCGTTTAAAGATATCCAAACATAACCGATTTACGTGTTTTTTGACTTTGCTCACCAGCCACTGTTCATTGACGCAGCATCTACGTAAATCTTAAAAAATCAATTATATTTTCACCACAGTGCATTGAAAGGTGCAAAAAATACGTTTATTATATCAAAACCTAACATTTACGGTTTTTTTTGACTTTTGCGCACCCAGCACTGTTCATTGTCGCATCATCTACGTAAATCTTCAAAACAGCAATTTCTAATTCACCACAGATGAATTGAAAGGTGCAAAAATACCGTTTATTATATCAAAACATAAACAGTTACGTGTTTTTTGACTTTTGCGCACCCAGACTGTTCATAGGACGCATGCATCTACGTTAAATCTTCAAACAGCAATTCTATATTCACCACATGTGATTGAAAGGTGCAAAAAATACCGTTTATTATATCAAACATAACAGTTACGGTATTTTGACTTCGCGCACCCAGCACATGTTCATTGACGCAAGCAGTCTACGAAAATCAAAAACAGCAATTCTAATATTCACACAAGGTGAATTGAAAGGTGCAAAAAATACCGTTTTATTATATCAAACATAACAATTTACAGTGTTTTTTGAATTTTGCGCACCAGGCACTGTTCATTGGACGCAGCACTACGTAAATCTTAAAGCAGCAAATCTATAATTCCCACAGTGAATTGAAAGGTGCAAAAAAAACGTTTATTATATCAAGAACATAACAGTTAACGTGTTTTTTGACTTTTGCCACCCAGCACGTTCATTGACGCAGCATCTACGTAAATCTTAAACAGCAATTCTATATTCACCACAGGTGAATTGAAAGGCGGCAAAAAAAACCGTTTATTATCTCAAAACATAACATTTACGTGTTTTTGACTTTCGCGCACCCAGCACTGTTTCATTGAACGCAGCATCTACGTAATCTTAAAACAGCAATTCTAATAGTTCACCACAGGTTAATTGAAAGTGCAAAAATACCGTTTATTAATCAAAACAAACAGTTACGTGTTGTTTTGACTTTGCGCACCCATCAACTTGTTCATTGACCGCAGCATCTACGTAAATCTTAAACACAATTCATAATCAACCACAGGTGAATTGAAAGGTGCCACAAAATTACCGTTTATTATAGTCAAACATAAATTACGTGTTTTTTGACTTTGCCTCACTCCAGCACTGGGTTCATGACGCAAGCATCTACGTAAATCTTAAAACCAGCAAATCTAAATTCACCACAGGAGATTGAAAGGTGCACAAAAATACCGTTTATTATATCAAAACATAACAGTTACTTGTTTTTTGACTTTTGCGCACCCAGCACTTTTCATCTGACGCGCATCTACGTAAGTCTAAAAGCAGCAATTCTATATTCACCAACAGTAATTAAAGGTTCAAAAAATACCGTTTATTATATCAAAACATAACAGTTACGTTGTTTTTTGACTTTTGCGACACCCAGCACTAGTTCATTTGACGCAGCACCTACGTAAATCTTAAAACAAATTCTATATTCACCACAGGTGAATTGAAAGGTGCAAAAAATACCTTAATAATCAGAACATAACAGATACGTGTTTTTTGACTTTTACGCACCCAGCACTGTTCAATGACGCAGCATCTACGTAAATCTAAAACAGCAATTCTATATTCAACCACAGGTGAAATTGAAAGGTGCAAAATACCCGATTATTATAATCCAAACATAACAGTTACGTGTTTTTTCACTTTGCGCACCCAGCACTGTTCATTGACGCAGCATCTACGTAAATCTTAAAACAGCAATTCTATATTCACCACAGTGAATTGCAAGTGCAAAAAATACAGTTTTATGATATCAAAACCATAACATTACGTGTTTTTGACTTTGCCACCCAGCACAGTTCATTGACGCAGCATCTACGTAAATCTTAAAACAGCAATTCTATATTCACCACAGTGAATTGAAAGGTGCAAAACATACCGTTTTATTATATCAAAACAAAACATTACGTGTTTTGACTTTTGCGCACCCAGCACGTTCATTGACGCAGCATCTACGTAAACTTAAAACTGCATTCTATATTCACCACAAGGTGAATTGAAAGTGCAAAAAAGACCGTTTATTATATCAAACATAACGTTAAAGTGTTTTTTGACTTTGCGCACACAGCACTCGTCACTGACGGCAGCATCTTTCCGTAAATCTTAAAACAGCAATTCTATATCACCACAGATCGAATTGGAAAGGTGCAAAAAATACCGTTTATTATATCAAAATAAAAACATAACATTTACGTGATTTTTTGACTTATGCGCACCACACTGTTCATTGACGCAGCCTCTACGTAAATCTTAAAACAGCAATTCTATATTCCAACCACAGGAGAATGAAAGTGCAAAAAATACCGTTTATTAATCAAAACTAACAGTTACGTGTTTTTTGACTTTTTGCGTCACCCACACTGTTCATTTACGCAGCATCTACTAAATCTTAAAACAGCAAATTCTATATTCACCACAGGTGAATTGAAAGGTGCAAAAAATTTACCGTTTTATTATATCAAAACATAACAGTTTTACGTGTTTTTTTGACTTTTGCCACCAGCACTGTTTCATTGACCAGCATCTACGAAAATCTTAGAAACAGCATTTCTATATTCACCACAGTGAATGAAGGTGCAAACAATACCGTTTATTATATCAAAACATAACAGTTACGTGTTTTTTGACGTTTTGCGCTGACCCAGCACTGTTTCATTGACGCATCATCTACGTAAATCATAAAACAGCAATTCTATATTCACCACAGTAAATTGAAATGTGCAAAAAATACCGTTTATTATATCAAAACCATAACAGTTTCGTTTTTTTTTGACTTTTTAGCACCCAGCACTGTTTCATTGAACCAGCATCTACCGTAAATCTTAAAACAGCAATTCTATAATTCACCACAGGTGAATTAAAAGGTGCAAAAAAATACCGATTATTATATCAAAAAAACAGTTACTGTTTTTTTGACTTTTTGCTGCACCCAGCAACTGTTCATTGACGCAGCAACTACGTAATCCTTTAAAAACAGCAAATTCTATATTCACCACAGTGAATTGAGAAGGTGCCAAAAAATACGTTTATTATATCAAAACATAACAGTTACGTGTTTTTTGACTTTTGCGCACCCATCACTTTTCATTGACTCAGCATCCTACGTAATCTTAAAACAGCAATTTCTATATTCACCACAGTGAAATTTTGAAAGGTGCAAAAAAATACCGTTTATTATATCAAAACATAACAGTTACGTGTTTTTTGACTTTACGCACCAGCACTGTTCATTGACGCAGCATCTACGTAAATCGTAAAACAGCAATTCTATAATTCACCACAGGTGAATTGAAAGGTGCAAAAAATACCGTTTTAGTTATATCAAACATAACAGTTACGTGTTTTTGACTTTTGCGCACCCAGCACTGTTTCATTGTTACGCAGCATCTACGTAAATCTTAAAACAGCAATTCTATATTCACCACATGTGAATTGAAAGGTGCAAAAATACAGTTTATTATATCAAAACATAACAGTTACGTGTTTTTTGACTTTTGCGCACCCAGCACTGTTCATTGACGCAGCCTCTACGTAAAATCTTAAAACAGCAATTCATATTCACCACAGTGAATTGAAAGGTGCAAAAAATACCGTTTATTATATCAAAACATAACAGTTACGTGTTTTTGACTTTGCGCACCCAGCCTGTTCATTGACAGCAGCATCTACGTAAATCTTAAAACAGAATTCTATATTCACCACATGTGAATTGAAAGGTGCCAAAAATAACCGTTTTATTATAACAAACATAACAGTGTACGTGTTTTTTTGACTTTTGCGCACCCAGCACTGTTCATTGACGCAGCATCTAACGTAAATCTTAAAACAGCAATTCTAATATTCACCACATGAATTGAAAGGTGCAAAAAATACCGTTTATTCTATCAAAACATAACATTACGTGTTTTTTTTGACTTTGCGCACCCAGCACTGTTCTTACCGCAGCATCTAACGTAAATCTTAAAACAGCAATTCTATATTCACCCACAGGTGAATTGAAATGTGCAAAAAATACCGTTTATAATATCAAACATAACAAGTTACGTGTTTTTTTGACTTTACGCCCCAGCACTGTTCATTTATTTGGGACCAGCATCTACGTAAATCTTAAAACAGCAATTCTATAATTCCACCACAGTGAATTGAAAAGGTGCAAAAAATTACCGTTTATTATATCAAAACATAACAGTTACGTGTTTTTTGACTTATTTGCGCACCCAGCACTGTTTTCATTGACGCTGCATCCACGAAAATCTTAAAACAGCAACTATATATTCACCACAGGTGAATTGAAAGGTGCAAAAAATACATTTTATTGTATCAAAACATAACAGTTACGTGTTTTTTTACTTTGCGCACCCGCACTGTTTTTCATTGACGCAGCATCTACTGTAAATCTTAAAACAGCAATCTATAGCACCACAGTGAATAGGAAAGGTGCAAAAATTCCGTTTATATATCCAAACAGAACATGTACGTGTGTTTTTTGACTTTTGCGCACCCAGCACTGGTTCATTGACCAGCATCTACGTAAATCTTAAAACAGCAATTCTATATTCACCACAGGTGAATTGAAAGGTGCAAAAAAATACCGATTATTATATCAAAACCATAACAATTTACGTGTTTTTTGACTTTACGCACCCAGCATTTCTGTTCAATCTGACGCAGCTCTACGTAAATCTTAAACAGCAAGTCTATATTCACACAGTGAATTGAAAGTCAAAAAATACCGTTTTATATATCAAAACATAACATTTACGTGTTTATAGACTTTTGCTCACACAGCACTGTTAATTGACGGAATAAAAAAGGGGGGGGGGGGGGGGGGGGGGGGGGGGGGGGGGGGGGTGGGGGAGGATTTAGCATCTACGTAAATCGTAAAACGCAATTCTAATATTCCACCACTGTGAATTGAAAGGTGCAAAAAAATACCGTTTATTAAATAACATAACATTTACGTGTTTTTTTGACTTTTGCGCACCCAGCACTGTTCATTGACGCAGCATCTACGTAAATCTTAAAACAGCAATTCTATATTCACCACAGGTGAATTGAAAGGTGCAAAAAATACCTTTAATTATATCAAACCATAACAGTTACGTGTTTTTGACTTTTGCGCACCCAGCACTGTTCATTGACGCAGCATCTACGTAAATCTTAAAACAGCAATTCTTATATTCACCACAGTGAATTGAAAGGTGCAAAAAATACCGTTTATATATATCAAAACATAACAGTTACGAGTTTTTTGACTTTGCCGCACCCAGCACTGTCATTGACGCAGCAACTACTTAAATCTTAAAAAGCAATTCTATAAATCACCACAGGTGAATTGAAAGGTGCAAAAAATACCGTTATTAATATCAAAACATAACAGTTGACTGTTTTTGACTTTTTGGCGCCACCCAGCACTCTGATCATTGACCGCAGCATCTACGTAAATTCTAAAACAGCATTCCTATATTCCACCACAGGTGAATTGAAAGGTTGCAAAAAATACCGTTTATTATATCTAAACATAACAGTTTCGTGTTTTTTGACTTTTGCGCACCAAGCACTGTTCATTGACGCAGCATCTACGTAAATCTTAAAACAGCAATTCTATATTCACCACATGAGAAATTAAAGGTTCAAAAAAAACATTTAAATATATCAAAAGATAACAGTTACGTGTTTTTTGACTTTGTGCGCAACCTAGCACTGTTCATTGACGCAGCATCTACGTAAATCTAAAACAGCAAATCCATACATTCACCACAGAGGAAATTGAAAGGTGCAAAAAATACCGTTATTATATCAAAACATAACAGTTACGTGTTTTTAGACTTTTGCGCACCCAGCACTGTTCATTGACGCAGCAATCTACTTAAATCTTAAAACAGCAAATTTCTAAAATTCACCACAGGTGAATTGAAAGGTGCAAAAATACCGTTTATTATATCAAAACATAACAGTTACGTGTATTTTGACTTTTGCGCACCCTCACTGTCATTGGCCGCAGCATCTACGTAAATCTTAAAACAGCAATTCTATATTCACTCACAGGTGAATTGAAAGGTGCAAAAAATACAGTTTATTATATCATAACATAACAGATTACGTGTTTTTTGACTTTGCGCACCCAGCCCACTGTTCAGTGTGACGCAGCCTAACGTAAATCCTTAACGCAATACTATATTCACCACAGGTAATTGAAAGTGCAAAAAATCCCGTTTTATTATATCAAAACAGAACATTACGTGTTGTTTGACTTTTTGGCGCACCAGCACTGTACATTGAACGCAGCATCTACGTAAATCTAAAAACAGCAATTCTATATTCACCACAGTGAATTTAAAGGTGCAAAAAAATTACATACCGATTATTATATCAAAACATAAAGATACGTGTTTTTTTGAACTTTACGCACCAGCATGTTCATTGACGCAGCATCTACGTAAATCTTAAAACAGCAATTCTATATTCCACCACAGGTGAATTGAAAGGTGCAAAAAATACCGTTTATTATACCAAAAACATAACAGATAAACCGTTGTTTTTTGGACTTTTGCCCAGTCCAGATTTGTTTGATAGACCACCTAGCCGTTAAATTTGAATCAGCACTTTTGTTTTGATTAGAGGGATTTGAGAATAGCTGTGATTTGCCGTCTTTTAATAAGAGACTTTCCAAAACTATTCCATACGTCTCAATTTTTAGATTTCTGACATGGAGTCGAAATGCATGTGGTAACGAGCAAAGAGGGGTACACCATGGAGGTAGAGGTACGAGAGAAGGTGCTCCTTCCATTTTTGGCGACAACACGCAGCCATCGGATCGTCAGTTGCAAGGACCGTCAGGCCTGTGCATCGCTGGGTCAGGGCCCCTGTGAATCTAAGTAACGAACACAGTCGCCAAACTGTCCTTCAGATGTTAATGCAACTGCATCTACAGTCTTACCTCCTCGTCCTCGCAGTCACGGCCACAAAGTCGTCATCAGCATCATCAGCATCCTCCAACATGAGCAGCCCAAATGTCAACTCGTGTACCCACCACCTGTGGATAATCCATTGTCCTAAGACCTCTTTGATGAACAACATGCGTTTGGGGTCAGAAGGCATTTAAAAGATCAAAGGAATGATTTAGTCTGCTCTGACGCCCATTACTGATGCATAAAGAGAGTGAAGGAAGCCTGTCAATCGTCAAAATCCCGGGCGGGTCCGGCAACGCATGCAGTGCCCTGTGCTTGTAGCCCGCAGCTTCTGGATGCAGAAAGTTCAGGACGACCAAGTCAACTGTGTTGATTGATGTATGATGATGACGACATTGCGGATCCATCCTGTCTTTTCACAGAATTTGCTGCGAGCGCTCAATCAGAGGACGAGTAGGAAGACGATGGGTTAGTGTCTATACGGGTCCCGCCACTAAAAGGTAGAGGGCGATCGCATAAGTCCCGCTGATATGATTCCGCCAGCCACGTCAAGCGCAAACCCCGCTCCTCGCTTATCGCCGTCAAAAGGTCCAGGACCTCTCAAGCTGGGCCTTCTTTGAGCAAGCCTCTGATTCACCCACGATGTCATATGCCGCCTTTGCCGTAAACGCATAGTAGAGTCAAGAACTTTAAGTGTTTACCACCACCAACATGTCGAGTCACATGCAGCGAATGCATGAGTTTTGAAATGGAGGTAAACACTTGGCAAAAAGGCAACCGACGCCGGGCCTCCAACCACTGTCACACCCTCTGTACTCCGACACCTCCTCCTCCGCCACCACCAAGCGTTCCTCAGCTGCCCGTTTCGGTCTCTCAGAGTCCATGAATCAGGACAGCTCCGCTTCCGCCTCCACCATCGCCCGAGTACCACCAGCACCACCAGAGACCCATCCTACCCCTTCTCCTTCCGCCAGTTTGACGACCTGCACGACGTACACGTCCAGTCTAGCAGCCAGCCCTTCTGTCCTTCTCAGGTTTGGGAGCAGAAGAAACACTTTAACCCAAACCATCCCAAAGCCAAAAGCCTGAATGTCGGCATGCCATGCTTTTGGCCTTGGAAATGTTGCCTGTTCCGTCTGGTGGACACAGATGGGTTTCCGCCATGTCATGGCCCTCGCTTGCCCCCCAAACCAGATGCAGAGCAGGCATTTCTTTGCCAGAAAAGCCGTTCCCCCTGCCCTGGCCAGCCACTTGTCAACTAAAATTTCAATGTCCTCTGGTGGCATCACGTTCCCAAGAAACCAAGCCGTTTTTGAAATTATTCTGTCTTGGAGACCGCCCCACACAGGTCAGAGCTGTGGACGGCTCTCCGCAACGAGACCGAGCGCTTGGCTGGGTGACAAGAACCTTGTGCCAGGCAAGGTGTGTGGATAACGGGCGAAATCTGCTGGCCACCCTAAAATCGGTAGGCTATAGCCACATCCCTTGCCTGGCACATGTCATGAACCTTTGTCGTCCAGAATTTCTAAAGAGCTCCCGGGTCTGGACTCCTGCTGAGAGGCTCGAGGTCAGAGTTCGCACATCCGCCGTTCGCACCCTACTTCGTCCCGCCTGGCTTGCGTTGCACTCCGTCAGCTCGGCCTCCCGTCACCGTCTCAATGTTGACGTGGCAACACGCGGGAATTCCACCCTCCACATGCTCCTGCGATTGTGGAGCAAGCACGCAATGCCATTACGCAGTACGAAAAGTGACCATGGCCAGACATGCAGCGGTGCGGACACTCAGTTGTTGAGCCACCGAGCGTGGAAGGCAGGTGAAAGAAGCTCTGCACCATCCTTGCCAGTGTTGAAAGAAGCCACCAAAATGGTCAGTGCGGACAATCCCCTTGCTCAGCAGACATTGTGGTGAATCTTAGGTTTTTCTGGAACGATCGTTGGGACACTCTGAAACACAGGTCCCGCGAGCGCCGGAGGAGGAGACGGACACAGATCGGACACGGACTTTCTCTCCGTCAAATCACAAGGCTTGACAGTTTCCACAATTTCATCGGTCTTCAATAGGCAGTGTTTCGGGGTCCAGAGCAAGTGCAAGGTGCGTCATCAGCTCTCCGGGTGCATCATCTCAGCAAGTCAGGGCTGTGTTGAAGCTGTGCCGAGGCATGCGAGGAGGAGGAGGAGGAGGAGGTATTCCTATACACTGAAGTTACCGACGTCCCTGCCTTGGAAAGAGGTTGGCACGAATTTGAGGCGGAGGAGAAATGAGAGATCAGTTTGCTAAGTGCACCTCGACCAGAGGCTTGGAAATCAAGGCCCATCTCTCACATGAGTGCTTGGATGCTCCCATTTCCTCCAACATGATCCTCGCATTAAGCATCAAAATGAATCAACAGTTACTGGGTGGCCACCCTCCTGGATCCCCGGTATTCAAAACAAAACTCTGCCACTTCCTTCCACCCACCCAAATAAGAGTAAAATGCAGGAAATGGAGACCTTGCTGATTGATCAACTGGAGACATCTGTTCGTCTGCTTCACAGTTCTTCAAATGTCGACGGTGAACAACGCCAGCGACGTGACAGCAGTAGAGTGCCAAGTAAGCCTTAGCGGCAGCAGCAGCAGGGCAAGGTGGTAGAAGCCTAATGGAGACCTCGGCAATCTTATTTTACCACCACCAACGCATGCAATGCAGGGCACACATACGACACCCAGAGACCAGCTTAAGATCATGGAGCACACTATCTCATCTCAACACCGATGTTTTGGTATGTGTTCCGGCCCCTATAGACTTTCTGGGTATCCAAAATGGACGAATGGGCCCGAGCTGGCTTGCCACGCCATAGAGGTGTTGTCCCTGACCCACAGCCAGCTTTCAAATCTGAGCGACCTTCAGCACAGCCGGAGGATTCATTACAGACAAACTCATCCGGCTTTTCCACAGATAATGTGGATTGTTTTGACTTTCATCAGATGAATCAGCATGGATCTCTGATGATCGTTGTGGGCCCCAATTGCCGGAAGGTCAACCGATTAGTTGCCGATTAGTCCTCTGAAAAACTTATTTTTAAAATGATCATCTTCTACTGCAATTTTTATTTTCAGTTCCCAACAGTTCATTTTGCTGTTTTGCTGTGATGAGACTTAAAAGACACCAAGGTATTCATGACAAAACCATATTCATTTACTCACTTAATCTTTAGAATTTTTTGCATTGTCATGGTTTTTTGGGTCATGTTGCCTCACAATTTTTAACAGTGGCTGAGAGTCATATATTTTTTTTATTTTTTTTTTTTTTTTTTTTTTTTTTTTTTTTTTTTTTTTTTTTTTCTTTTTTTTTTTTTTTTTTTTTTTTTTTTTTTATTTTTTTTTTTTTTTTTTTGTTTTTTTTTTTTTTTTTTTTTTTTTTTTTTTTTTTTTTTTTTTTTTGTTTTTTTTTTTTTTTTTTTTTTTTTTTTTTTTTGTTTTTTTTTTTTTTTGTTTTTTTTTTTTTTTTTTTTTTTTTTTTTTTTTTCTTTTTTTTTTTTATAATTTTTGGGGTCATGTTGCTGTGAATACAGCAATAATTTATCGGTCCTTTGGAACCGAATGTGGCTTAAGTGATGCCAACCCCAGATCATTACTCCCTCACAATTTTAACAGTGGCTGAGAATCATATTTATAATTTTTTTGTCATGCTGCTTGAAATGCAGCAAAAACTTACAGGTCCTATTCTAAAAAATGTTGTTTTCTAATAGACATTTGTTCTTCACAATTTGTCAAAAGTTGCTCATTGTCATGTTTTTGAATTTTGGGGGCATTTTGCTGTGACATGCAGCTATACTACAGGTCCTATAATAAAAAAAAAGTGTGTTTCTAACAGACATTTGTTCTTCACAATTTGTCCAAAGTGGTCCCATGGGTCATTTTTTAATTTTGGGGGCATTTTGCCTGTGACATGCCACTATACTACGGTCCTATTCTAAAAAATGTTTGTATCAACAGACATTGTTCTTCACAATTTGTCAAGAGTGGCTCAAGGGTGGATGGTGCTGTCAGAACCGGAATAGGTTAGGACACTATTAATGGACACAAATTGCAAAATGACTTGTGTTTTTTGCAAGATCTTTTAACATAGCTATCAATCCCTGAATTGAGACAACCCATTTAATAAAAAAAACAAAAAAGAGAAACAAGACAGGTGGGATTCCATCCTATTTTAAAATGTGTTTTTCTAGAATTACACTACTAAAAAACTTGATGTTACAAAATAGCTGTTAAAAAATTCATCTGAATGTACAAGAGATGTACAGGAAAACATGACCAGATGTAGGTTATTCAGAGGACGTGGAGTATGGAGCACGGACAGAGAACAAAGAACCAGATCCATTTCCCTCCAGCACGTTGAGTAAAATGAAAAAAGAATGCCAAGAAAAAGGGCACCGGGTGTAACCAGAGCGTTAACCACTAGTAATTTCCAAGTGAGCACACTGGTCCACAACTTATACGGAAGGGCAAGCTCTACCCAGGTCTTGACTGTGTACTGAGGAAGGCTGGAGTTTCTCACACTCCGCTTCCGCTCTTCTGCTTCAGCACGACAGTTATTCGTTAGCTGCGTCAATCAGGGCATTTTAACCTGCGTGTTTAATAGATGACGACCCCAGCCTGGGCTCTCACCGCACCCACTGTAACTCCAGCCCTGGGTCATGACTGTTGCACAGGACAGGTATAGTCAATTCCAGTGAAACTAAAATGGTGGTTGAAAGACACCTTTTTCCGGCACTTTTTAATCTGGGGTCAGATAGGTTAATGGTCATACTGCGGTCCAGACAGTTTCTAGTCAATGTCCAGTAAAAAAAGGTGGTTGAAAGACTCCTTTTTCCGGCACGTTTTAATCTGGGGGTCAGACAGTTTTAATGGTCATACTGCGGTCCAGGACAGTTCTAGTTCCATGGTCCAGTTCACTAAAATGGTGGTTGAAAGACTCCTTTTTCCGGCACTTTTTAATCTGTGTGTCAGACAGGATAAGGGTCATCTGCGGTCCAGACAGGGTTTGTCAATGTCCAGTTCAACTAAAATGGTGGGTTCAAAGACACTATCTTCCGGCACTTTTTAATCTGTGGTGTCATGCAGGTTTTTAGGGTCATGCAGCGTTCCAGGGCATGATATCTCAATGTCCATTCAAGTAAATTGATGTTTCAAATAATCCTGCCTTCTGCACTTTAATTTGTGGGTGATCAGGTATAAGGTCATGCTGTGGTACAAGACAGGGATAGTGAATGGTGTGGACTTTTTTCTGTGCTTTTATAGCTAAGGTTGTGCATAAATGTAGCAGGTAATCCATTTGACTGTTGTGGCTGTTATTTCCAGCTTTCTCCACCCTGTTTGGTGAAAGAAAAGAAGAGTTGTGCCTCCCAGTAACTTTTAATGGTCCACGGAGATGATCGACTATCGTCTATCGAAAAACCTTATTGATGGTGGCCGACTATCGACTATCGCCCAATGTCAATAGCCAACGTAATCGCTCAACACTAGCTCTAATCTTCAGACCTGGTTGTTAACCCCTTAGATCAGTGTTCCGCAGCTCCTCAAGGTCCACCAACAGGTCATGTCTTCAGAATATCCAATATAATGCACTGACAGTAATTATATCACCTGTGTAATACTAAGGTAATCCTTGAAACATGACTTGTTGGTGAACCTTAAGGACTGGAGTTAAGGAACACTGCCTTAGATGCCACAAGTAATAACTGCAATATCTAAGTGCTTTCAGGGAGAGGGGGCTTGTAGGATGCTGATGAGTTTCCACAGTTTTACATTAATCATGCAGTATAATACGTGAGTAATAAAATAGTCACATGACCAAGTCCTTGAAATGGACTAAAAACATGATTACAAAAAAGGTTGAATACAATTTAAGTAAAAAAAGGATACCCTGTAAAAAAAAAAAAATTTGTTCCCCATACAAAACCCTTTTAATGCAAAAACTATACACTTGTTTCGTTCGCTGCATATTAACTGGCCTAACTATGAAAGTATTCAATTATGTAATTTGCACAGTGATATCATAAACATTGTGTTCATCTGCTTACCTAAATATGGAATAGCAGTCCCATATAACAAAATTTTACTAAAACATGAGTACAAGTCATCCTACAAAAAAGCCCTCACACATCTCAATTCAACAGAAAAAAAAAAAAGCAATCTGTCTTGGAATATGGATATTTCAAAAGGCTATGAGAAAGAAAAGAACTCTCTCACGCCCTCTTATTGGATTTAGGCAATCCCTCAAGTCACGTGTGATTACTGAGCCTTGCTATGTGAAAAAGGATTCAAGCGTTGCCAGTTAAGTTCATATGCATACAGCTTGTTTCAGGATGTGCCCTTCATCAAATGCATAGTATAACTTGCTGACTGGTGAGAGGCATTGTGGCTCAGAAGGGTGTTGTGTGGCTCATTGTGGATAAGCACCATTTCGGTGTGTTGGAATTTAGTGGCGAATGGTATTATGGGGAATGCGCCAGTATCTTTGAGTTCCTTTTACAGCCTAAAAACTGTGCAGCCTCTGTTCTCTAGATGTATGAGCAGGCGCACACAAAAATACATATTATGCGGTGCCTGTGGCACTTCGTAATGCGCCCAAAATGTGGGGGCATTCTGGAGGCGCGTCCCACCACAACGGTATGATCCTACAAACTTATGACTGTATTACAGTCAAAACTGGCGCATTAACTGCTAGAACAGGTAACCAAGTTAAAATGTTGGTCCTACCTGAGCCTGAGTTGTCATGGTAGAACCTGGAAAATGCTAAATCAATGACCTGCATAGAACAGGTCAGACATTTTGGCCCTTCTGCACTTGCTTTAAAAGCCTATATAGAACTGCCTCTATGCTCCTAGATCCTACATGTCATCCTATAATGATTCTACGGCCCACTGTTTACTTACATATTTCAACAGACTTATGTGAAGAAAGCTGGAACTCTCCAGTGCCCAATATAGGATATAGCAATCCCCAGTCACATGTGACTCACTGAGCCTGGCAAATGCAATGCTTGGAAAGTCAGTTCTTTTCCCATCAAACTTTTGAAATGTCAAATACCAGTGGATTGCAAAGGGCAAGTAAATCTCTTCCATTCTAAAGTATAATGTTCATAACCTATTTTGGTATCTCAAATGTCAACAGAAATATTTATGTGCCATTGTTAACAAAAAAGAAATGTACTGGCATTACTTCTAGTAAACGGTATGTTTAAATGGAGAATTTTATGTTGCAGATATTTCATAGCATTTATAACAAAAAAAAAATTTTTTTTTTATTGGGTGTATATATCCTTACATACTGCATAAGTGACAACGTGATTTTAAGAAAATCTTTTTTTACAGCTGCAGAAAAAAATCTTCCCAAATTAATGCAGCAAAATGACTTACAATCAGATATAAGAACTACAGAATAGTCACATAAGAGATGGACGCATTTTCCCCGAAATTCGGTTCGATCACTCGCCGACTTTCCGTACAAAAAAAAAACTATATGTTCCTAATTATTCGGGACGAATCACGTTAAAAAACAGTCTATTTTCCGTAGGCTGCACAGAGCCCTGGCGGGGTTCTGTAGAACGTTGTGGCCATGTCTTAAATATGGCAGAGGGAGCTTGTTTGGTCTTCATACAATGTTGTGTTTTAGTATGACACGGCACATGACTGCCGCCGCTCTTAGAATCGCTTACTATAAAAATCCCAGGGCACAAAAGAGGGCAAAACTGACAAAAAACTGAAGCAGGAATGTGCCTGATAAAGTTCATGCAGCGCCAGCTGGAAAAAAAACAAACTAAGGCACAGGTGGCCAACATCAGTGACAAAGAGTGGAGGTGACGGCGGCAGCACAGCAGCATGAGGTCAAGAGTGCACAATGACATTCAAGAGGTGGCAAAAAAGAGTAGGCCACAGAGTGGCACAATGACACAGTGTGTATGGTCATGCAGCAGCCACAGCAGCAGCATGAGGTTCAGACAGTAGGCACAATACGGATCGTGGAGGTCACGGCAGCAGCAACATGAGGTCAAGAGTGCACAATGACATTCGGAGTGGCAAAAACAGGAGTAGGCCCAGAGATTGGACAATGACACAGTGTGAGTCACTGCAGCAGCCACAGTCAGCAGCATGAGTCAGACAGTGGAACAATGACAGAGTGTTGTAGGTCACGGCAGCAGCCACAGCAGCACATGAGTCAGACAGTGGCACAATGACACAGTTGTGTAGGTCACGCAGCAAGCCCACAGCAGCAGCATGAGGTCAGACAGTGGCACAATCACATTCTGGAGGTGCAAAAACAAGGAGTTAGGCCACAGAGTGGGACATGACACAGTGTGTAGGTCACGGCAGCATTCCAACAGCAGCAGCATGAGGTCAGACAGTGGCACAATGACACAGTGTTGGTAGGGTCACAGCAGCAGCCACGCCAGCAGCATGGAGTCCAGACAGTGGCACAAATGACATTTCTGCAGGTGCAAAAACAGGAATAGGCCACAGAAGTGGCACAATGACACAGTTGTCTAGGTCATGGCAGCAGCCCACAGCAGCAGCATGAGGTCAGACAGTGGCACAATCACATTATATGGAGGTGGGCAAAAACTGGGGTAGGGCCCACAGAGTGCACAATGACAGAGAGTAGATGGTGACGCGTTGGGCAGCAGCATGAGGCAGACCGTGGCACAATGACATTACTGGAGTGGCAAAACAGATAGGCCACAGAGAGGCACAATGAAAGAGAGTGAGGTGACGGCGGCAGCAGCATGAGGTCAGACAGTGGCACAATGACAGAGTGTGTAGGTCCAACGGCAAGCAGCACCGCAGCACAATGAGGTCAGACAGTGGCACAATGACATTCTGAGGTGGCAAAAACAGGAATAGCCACAGAGATGGCACAATGACACAGTGTCTAGGTCACGGCAGCACCACAGCAGCAGCATGAGGTCAGAGATTGGCACAATCAATTCTGGAGGTTGCAAGAACTGGAGTTGGCCACAGTGTGCACAATGACAGAGAGTGGGAGGTGACGGCGGCAGGAGCAACAGCATAAGTCAGAGAGTGGCACAATGACACAGTGTGGATGTCATGGCACCAGCAACAACAGCAAACATGGAGGTCAACGTGCACAATGACAGAATGTGGAGTGTGTGGCAATACCAGTCCCTTGTAAAGAGGTAGGTGCAGATGGAGAAACTGTCCAGCAGATGTGGTGGCCTCAGGCGGGTGGCGGCATCAGAATAGTGGCCTGAGGCAGGAGATTGAACCCAGTGACTCATTTCTCACAGTTTGGGTGAGGCGTCCAAGGCTGATGTAGTCTACACCTAAGGCATTGGTGTGTGGAAATCCTAGCTGATCCACGCCTGATTCATCGTACAAAGGTAAGTCGATCCACATTTCCCGAGGACAAGCGGGTTCTCCTTGGGGTAACGATGGCCCCCGTCGCACTTGAACACCCGTTCTGATGCCAAATACTGGCAGGGCAGGACATCTTCTCCACTGTCAAACCGGCAAGTTGCGGCCACACATCCAGTTTGGGCTGCCAGTAGTCCCAGCGTAATCTTCTAACTGGGGGGCAGAGTGCTGTCCAAGTAGCCACCACCTTGTTGGTTCAGGGTCTGCTCCAGGGTCCTGTCTGCTGCTGCTGCTTGTCGACTGCCCTCGCTCACTAGGCGTGTGAAGGAAGTTGCCATCAGTGACTCCAGACTTAGGTTAGGCTGCTGATGGAGCTGGTACTGCTCCACCCGCCCACCCTTCCCCCCAGCGCCCGTGGCTGTAGTACTGAGCGCTGAAGAACCCCCCGTCCAGACCTGTCAAGAGGGACGATGCCGCACATAGGCATCCCCCAGCCCCCGGGGCCACTGACTACTGAGGATTTCCCTATAGTATTTGAGTTTGTCCTCCTCTCAATAGCTGGGAAAAATGCTCCATTTTGGACCGGTAAAGCGACGGTTCCAATAGGGTGGAAGCCAGAAGTCATCCCTCTTCGGAATTGCTGACGATTCAGCTGTCCTAGCCATGCAAATCAGCATGCTGCTGGCCATCTGCACAAGTGAACTCCGAGGGCTCCTGCCTCCATCTCCACTTATACGCCACGTTGCTTGCGGGTCAACTGTCCCTCGTCTTGCTCATCTCCATCAACCTCCTCCACTGCTCCTGCTCCTCCTCTCTTGTCACCTGGTAGAAATCCACTCATTGTCACCAGATAATGCTTCTGCTCCAAAGTCCTCCCCTCCGTCCTCCTCATTTCAGTCCCCCACCGACTCATGTGGCCGCGAGATGTAGACGCACGTCTCCAGTCCCCTGCCCAGAAGATTTTCAGCATACTGGTTCCAGGACATGAAGCAGTTGAATGACCGTTATTCATCCCGTAGTCCTGGCGACTGACAAATAATGTGGCCCCCTCGAATTGCCTCAACAAACGGCGGGTGGTCATGCATGAGCTGCCACTGGCTGAACATCAAAGTTACACAGGGGAGTACTTCTTCCGTCTGGATCATCAAAAAATCGTGTAATGGCCATTCTCTGTTCATACAGTCGGTCCAACAATTGCAGGCTGGAATTCCAACCGGTTGAAACATCGCATATCAGAGTGTGTTGGGGGAGGCCGTTTCTGCCGCTGCAACTCCGAGGTGAGTGTTCCAGGATTTGTAGGAATGGATGAAGTGCATGCACAGTTCCTGCCATTTTTTCAGAATCTTCTGAAGATCGTGGAAGACTTCAGGAACCTTTTCACAACCAGAATTGAACACGTGCGCCATTGCATGGGTGCATGGACCATCCCTCCTCGTGCATGCGCAGACACCAAGTTACTCCCAATGTCCTCACTATGGTTCCGATATGCAGTTGGCGCGGATAAGTCACACATCGATTTTTCTCTGCATGAGGCGAAGCATTCTCCCGGCTGTTGAGACTTTGTTTCGCCGAGGCAAGCGAGGTGTAGAACGTGCGTGACACGCTGTGCCGACACATGTGGGTATGAATGGACAGTACTTGTGGAGGCTGAGATGGTGGTGGAGTGTAAGTAGGTGGAGAGTGCGGACAATTGTCGCAGGTAGCCGCAATTAGACAACGTGGATGAGAAAGCAGGCGTCCCGACCAAGTTTTTGGTTTGACCTGGGCAGTAAGCACCATAACACCCATGGGCCTAAAAGGACACTGTTCTGGCCCTGACAGTAGTGACAGCTCCAGACAATCCGCCCTGCCGTGCACCTTGGAACAAACCGATAACCTCAATACTGGCCACTTCTGTTCTACATATTTATAAGTGCTGTACAGTCTTTGTAAAAGAAAATACGTCTTGTAACTCTCCATCCGGCTCGGCACAAGCCATTAGTTCTCTGAACTGTGCAGAGTCACCAATTGGAAAGGAAGGGACTGCAGTACCAACAACTGTACAGGAGCACGGTCCAGCTCTGCACCTTATATGGTTGGACGCATACTGTGTCTCTTTGCAATCGCCTCGCTAACGCCTGTTGTGCCATTATTAGCGGAGGAGCAGGAGTCATCTGGACCTGGGAGATTATTCAAAGAGAAACAGCCACCTTCTGCAGAGGTGGTGGTGCCTTGACAGGCAGCAAATGCAAGCGTGCCACAGGGCGCAGCTGCAGCTGTTGCGCGTGGCAGGATGGACCACCACATCTGACCAACTTTACTCCGCAGGCCACCGGATGGTGACGCTGACATGTGTGACGCAGGCCGTGGTGCCAACGTTTGTCTCCTGCCATGCTTCACTTTCTGCCACAGAATTCTACATATACCCATATTCGGCTCCTCCGTGTCTTAGCAAAGAACTGCCGACACCGCGAGTATCAGATTTTACCGCCAACTCTCCGCAGTGAGTGACTACTGCCGCCGCTGCCTCGCTGAGCCCCTATGCCGCTACTTTCTTGGACCTGCGAAGCGGGTTTTCTTACCCTGTGGCCGCTTGGCTCCCGACCTCACACTGCTCTATCACTGCTGACCTCACGGCCACACAACCCACTTGCTGGCTGCGCAGCTGCCTGACGCGCAAGCTGACGCCCTCTTATAATGACGATGATGAAGCCCTTGCCCTTGGGTTGTGTCTGACGTTCCCACCGACACTTGACTGGGGTTGTCAGATGTCATCTGGGAGTAATTGATGACCTAGTTCAACCAATCAAGAACCATTCGGTTGCTAGTCAGTACACGCGCTAGATGACAGCGGCAGTTCTGGCCTCACGAGTGACCCCTGCTGCGACGTCCCTTGCTGTGCTGCGACCTGGGCTGGAATATTTGTGCCTCTGCCACTCGCAGGTGAAGAAGCCTGCCACCTCTCTACTGACATACTGTTTGTTCTAAAATGTAACAGACACTGTATGATTAAGATATCAGTATATGATAAATGACACACCTGTATTTGACTCCAAATGAACCCAGTAACAAGCTTGGTAACCCTTGGATATAAAATTGCGCTCCACAAAATGCAAGGAAAAATTGACGTTGTATGTTGCCGTTTAAAACTCTGTGTATTTTACTGAACATAAAAACACATATAGGGCTTAATAACCTTCGGATATGAATTATGCTACAGAATTTCTTCTGTGGCGGTGAAAAACAAAAGTTTCTTTTTACTGAGTACAACTGCAGAACAACGCTTAATTAACCCTGGTATGTTAAATTGCGCCAAAGTATTGAGCATCCCAAACCCTACGAGCTTTGTAGCCGTGTTACAATGGCGTGTTTTCTACGCTCCACGACAGAGAAAAAATTGTAATTAAACCTTCGCTTGTGAATTATGCTACCGGAAAATTGGTAATATTTGCGGTGAAAAAAGACGGTTTTTTTGTCATCACCCCCACACAGCAGAAAAACCAACGCTATAATTTAACCCCTGGATGTAAATTGCGCCAAACAATGTTGAGCAAACCACAAACTACGAGCTTTGGTAGCATGTTACAATGGTGTGTTTTCTACGCTACACAACAAGAAAAAAATTGTAATTAACCTTTGCTTGTGAATTATGCTACAGGAAAATTGTAATTTTTGCGGTGAAAAAGATGGTTTCCTTGAGTCACCAACAGCATAAACACGCTTAATTAACCCCTGGATGTAAATTGCGCAAAAGAAATGAGCACCCAAAAATGAAAGTGGTATTTGTATTGTAAAAACACTGTTTTCATTAAATGAATACAACCGGGAACTGGCTTAGATCCCCCTTGATATTCAATGTGCTTGTGAGCAGATAGCATTAAATGTATATGGCAGCTCATGGAGCGCCACACTGGACATCAGATCCAAGTACCCCAAAAAAATCAGAAATAAGAACATTTAAGAGAAGCATGTCTCTGAACAAGCTGAACGCCCCACAAAAATCGCTGAATAAAAATCAGTTCTTCAGTAAGAGCTATCGCTTTCACAATCAGCCGCAGCAGCACCTTCCCTGATCAGTACAGTAGAGGAGTGTGAGCTCCCAGCTTCGCGCCCAGAACTTATATAGTGCGGTGATCGTCACAAGAATCCCCGCCGGTCAACCTGATTGGCTTCATCACTGCACTGTCATGCAGGGCTTATGCTTCTCCTTCCTCCCAGATGCTTTGCCCCATGTAGCGCCAATGTGCTTTGCCAGCCATTTTATCAATCAAAAGCACAACTTCGTTCACCCGAAGTAACCCCAAATTTCGACTATCGTTCAGAACCGAAGTTTTCTTTCTGAAATTCTAACGCAATTCCACTCCGTTAGAATCAATTCGCCCATCTCTAGTCACATTATGCTATGGATTTGCTGTAGATTTTTTGCAGATTTTCCCTATAGAGGTCAAAATCAGCAACAAATTTGCAATAAAATAAGGTTTGGAATTTTGCTACAGAAATGCTAACTGCAAATTTTCAACATCTTCCTTTTTTAATTCAATTTTCATAATTAGTAATACAAATTGGCAGTTTGATTTAGTGTCAGATGTGTCACAGTGGATTTTCCTGCAGAAACGCTGCAAATTTGCCACTGTGGATTGTTAGTGTGGAAAATGTAAAGACTTAAAGACTCGGCAATAAGAGACTTGGCTGTGGATTTTTTATAGACTCTCTTTTCCACACATAAATCTGTTGTAAAAACATTGGCAGTGTTTGCTTTCTGTGTGCATTTTCTGTAAACCTGAACCCATTCCAGATGCAGCTTTTTTGGCAACAACATGTTTGTATTTTTCATCCTCATCTTCTACAGACCATAACTTACCGTTTATACACGAGTATAAGCCGAGTTATTCAGCACAAAAAATGTGCTGAAAAACCTGACTTCAGCTTAAACTCGAGTCACTGTCGGCGTTCCGGGCCGCTGCGATTGGCCTGTTGCGCCGCAGGGAAACTTCCAAGTTTATACAGGACTCCTCAGGGAGTGCATTTAACTGAAGGCCGAGTCAGCTGACAGCGTCCGGGCGCTGCCGTGGCCCGGGCTCTGTCGGCGATCTCTTCCCCTGTATGTGACTCCTCTGGTAGCACATACAGGTGAAGATACCACCACGGAGCAGAGAGCGAGCGCTCCCCTGCTTCGCAGTGGACTCCAGACAGCCACAGGTCTGCGGCTGTCCGGAGTATCCGGCACAGGCGGCGTGCTTGTCATCACGCTGCCTGCGCAGCTTGATGACATCATGCGCTCTGTGCCGGAAAGAAGACAGAGCGGCAGGGAGGCGGGGCAGTGGGGGATTGAGGTAAGTACTTGCATTTTTTTTTTTTTTGCCTGTACTTGCCTTTAGGGGACAATTACCTACCAATAAATGTATATACCTGCCTTGGGAGGACAATGACTGGCCTATAAATACCTATACCTGCCTTGGGGGGACAATTACCTGCCTATAAATGCCTATACCTGCCATGAGGGGACAATTACCTGCCTATAAATGCCAATACCTACATATTGGGTACAATTACCTGCCTATAATTGTCTATGCCTGCCTATGGGGGAACATATACCTACCTATATTAACCTATACCTGCCTATAGGGGACATATAACTGCCTTGAATAGCCTCTACCTGCTATTAGGGACATATACTTGACTATACCGGCCTATGAGGGACATTACACTGCCTATACCTGCCTATACCTGCCTATGGGGGACATATACCTTCCTATACCGCCTATGGGGGACATTAAACTGCCTATATTATATGTAATTTTATTTGTATTCTTTTTTATTTTTTACATTTACCAGTAGCCATTGCATTTTTCACCCTAGGCGTATACTCGAGTCAATAAATTTTTTCATTTTTTTGTGGCAAAAGTAGGTACCTCGGCTTATATTCGGGTTGGCTGATACTCGAGTATATATGGTATTTTTATTTTTCTGTTGCAATATGCCATATGGGAGCTTGTTTTTTGTGGGACAAGTTGTTTTGTTTAATGATTCCATTTAATGTACTTTAGGCTATGTTCACACGGCTTAACTGCTGGACGTAATTACACCCTGCAATTACGCCGTGTGGATGGGGGCAGGATGGGAGCAGGGGAGTGAGCGGGGGGGCCGGCACCTCGCCGGCCCATAGACTTGTATTACCAGAGGCGTGTATACGCTGCTGGTAATTCACATGTCACTTATCTCCCTGGGGCCGTTTTCAGCCCGTAATTTGCGCACTCCAGAGCGTAATTACGGACCAAAATACGGCCTATTTTAAGCCGTGTGAACATGGCCTTACAATGTATTAGGAAACCCCATAAAATGGTGTGTTGGATGAAACAGAAAAAAAAATTTAAACAATCTGCTATTTTGATGATGGGTTGCTTTTTATGGAATTCACTATACAGTACAAGTGACATTTTAACTATATTTTGTGAGTCCGCAGGATTCTGTTGATACCAAATTTATGTTGTTTTTACTATGTGGTAGCCTTAATACTTTTCCATCTTTTCCATGGACTTTTGTAAGGACTTGTTTCTTGCATGGTAAGCTGTAATTTTTATTGGTACCATTTTGGGTCACATAAGACTTTTGATCACTTTTTAGTCTAGTTTTTTGGTGAGAAAAAAGCAATTAAAACTTTAGCATTTTTTTTTTTTTTACAATGTTCACCTATGAGGATAAATAAGGTTATAATTTAATATATCAGATGTTTACAGACACAGCAATATCAATTGTGATCAATTTTATATTATGTACAAATGAAAACAATTCTCGACCAACAAAGATCATGTCAAGAGTGAGGTGCATAATATTCTGCTAGGTCACAAAGGAAACAATGGTAACCTCCACCAACTAAAGGCCTTTTACCACATAAGTTAATGTTCATAAGTCCACAATCATGAGGACACTGAACAGCAATGGTGTAACATGGCAGGACTGCAAGAAAAAAGCCGCTACTCACCCAAAAAAAATTGATGCCTGTCTGCAGTTTGCTGAAGATCAACTAAACACGCATAAAGGCTATTAGAACAGTGTATGGGAATAGATAACACCAATATAGAGCTTTCTAGTTTATATGAGATACATTATGGGTAGAGATGGGCGAATTGATTCTAACAAAGTGGAATTAGTTTAGAATTTCAGGAAACTTCGGTTCTGAATGAAGTCGAAGTTTGGGGAAACTTCCCCATGAAGAAGTGGCTTTTGATTGATAAAATGGCTTTGCGCACAATGCGCTACATGGGGCAAAGAACTCGGGGAGGAAGAAGGGCATAGCCTGCATGACATGTGCAGAGATGAAGCCAATCAAAGACTGGCGGGATTCTGTGACGTCACCGCACTATATAAGTCCGGGCGCGACGCTGGGAGCTCACACTCCTCTCACTGTACTGACTAGGGAAGGTGCTACCACGGCTGCTTATGATATCTCTTACTAAAGAACTCATTTTTATACAGCGATTTTTGGGGGGTGTCACAGCTTGTCTCAGATACTGCTTCTCATAACGTTCTAATTCTGATTTTGTGGGGTATTGGAACTGAAGTCCAGTGTGCGTCCAATGCAGCTGCATATACATTTTAATGCTATCTGCTCACAGCACATTGAATATCCAAGGGTTATCTAAGCCTTTTCCTGTTGTATTCATTAAATGAAACAGCGTTTTTACAATCCAAATACCACTTCATTTTGGCTGCTCAATTCTTTTGCGCAATTTACATCCAGGGTTAATTAAGCGTTGTTCTGCTGTTGTGGTCACTAAAAAAAACCCGTCTTTTCACCGCCAAAAAATACATTTTCCTGTAGCATAATTCATAACCGAAGGTTAATTACAATTTTTTTCTCTTGTGTGTACCGTAAAATACACGCCATTGAAAACACGCTAAAAATGCTGGTAGTTTTTGGTTGCTCAATTCTTTTGCGCAATTTACATCCAGGGTTAATTAAGCGTTGTTTGCTGTTGGATGACTAAAAAAACCGTCTTTTTCACCGCCAAAAAAGACTTTTTTTCTATAGCTTTAATTCATAACCGAAGGCAAAATTACAATTTTTTTATCTTGTTGTGTACCGTAAAATACACGCCATTGTAACACGCTACAAAGCTGGAAATTTTTGGTTGCTCAGTTCTTTGGCGCAATTTAGATCCAGGGGTTAATTAAGCATTGTTCTGCTGTTGTGGTCACTAAAAGAAACCTTCTTTTTCACCGCCAAAGAAGCAATTTTGCCTGTAGCATAATTCATATCCGAAGGTTAATTAAGCCTGTTTGTGCTTTTACATTCAGTAAAATACACCTTTTTTTTTAAACGACACATACAAGTAAATTTTTCCTGGCCATTTGTGGAGCATAATTTATATCCAAGAGTTACCCAAGCTTGTTAGTGGGTTCATTTGGAGTCAAAAAAAGGGTGTGTATTTATCATATACAGATATCTTCATCAAACAGTGTCTGTACATTTTAGAACAAACAGTATGTCAGACAGAGAGGTGGCAGGCTCTTAACCTGCGAGTGGCAGTGGCACAAACATTCCTGGAGCAGGCCCAAGTCGCAGCACAGCAAGGGGACGTCGCAGCAGGGTAAATTGGTGAGGCCAGAACTGCCGCTGTCATCTAGCGGCCCCTGTGTTGTTAAGCAACCCAATGGTTCTTGATTGGTTGACTAGGTCATCCACTTCCTCCCAGATGACATCTGACAACCCCAGCCAAGAGTCGGTGGGAACGTCATACACAACCCTTAGTTGGCATGACCCGGGAGTGGGTCAGCGGCCCTCACCTGTCCTCAACCCGCCTCTGTCCCATCCGGTTCCCTCAGCCAGAGATTTACTATGTGGTCTGGGCTCAGCGCCACTATAAAAGCGAGTAATGAACAATTTGAGGAGGGCAGTCAGCAGCAAATTGGCAGTGAAGAAATGGGGCCAATATCCCCTGATTCTTTGCAGTAGGCAGGAAAGTATAGATGTGGAGAGTGGCATGGGAGGTCATGTTGTGAGGGGTCAGCCTTGCATACCAAGACCGGTGATGAGGACAGCACTGACGATGAAAAACAAATAGATGGTGATGTAGCCGACCGCACTTGGGAGCCCGGGTGAGGCAAGGGCTTCATCATCATCAGGAGAAGAGGGCGTCAGCTTGCGCGTCAGGCAGCGGGTTCAGCCAGCAAGTGGGTTGTGTGGCCGTGAGTCAGCAGGATAGCAGCAGTGTGAGGTCGGGAGCCAGGCGGCCACGGGGTAAAAAACCCACTTCGCAGGTCCAAGAAAGTAGCGGCACAGGGGCTCAGCGAGGCAGCGGCGGCAGTTGTCATCAGTGCGGAGCGTTGGCGGTAAAATCATCTACTCGGCGGTGTGGCAGTCCTTTGGTAAGACACCGGAGGAGCCGAATATGGGTCTGTGGGCAGAAAGTGAAGCGTGGCCAAGGAGCTAACGTTGGCACCACGGCTCTGCGTTAACACATGCAGCGTCACCATCCGGTGGCCTGGGAGAAACGTAGCTCAGATGTTGTAGTCCATCCTGCCACCACAGTAACAGCAGCAGCAGCGCCCAGTGGCACGCATGCCATTGCAGCCAGTCAAGGCTCCACCACCGCTGCAGAAGGTAGCTGTTTCTCTTTGCATCATCTCCCGGTCCAGATGCTCCTGCTCCTCGCTACTCATGGCGCCAGCAGTCGTTCAGCGAGGCGATTGCAAAGAGACAACAGTATGCGTTCAACCATCCTAAGGTGCAGAAGCTGACCGTGCTCCTGTCCAAGTTGTTGGTACTGCAGTCCCTCCGTTTCCAAATGGTGGACTCTGCACCGTTCAGAGAACTTATGGCTTGTTTCCGAGCTGAGATGGAGAGTTCCAAGCCGTAATTGCTTTTCCAAAAAGTTAGTTCCAGCACTTCATAAATATGTAGAACAGAAGGTGGGCCAGTCCTTGAGCTTATGGTTGTTGTGAATGGTGCTCTGAAGTGCGGACGTCTGTTGCTGTAACTATGGTCAGGGCCAGTACATGTCTTTTACGGCCCACTGGGTGAATGTGCTCCTGCCCAGGCACACCAACAACTTGAACAGGAGACGGTGTTTTCTCCTCCACGTTGTCAAACTGCGGCTCCTGCGCCAATGTTCACATGAGTCCGGGGTGGACTGAAATGGAGGAGGAGGAGGACATTGTGCAAAAGTTTTGTTGGTAAAATGAGTGGATTTTCTACCCGGGTGAAAAGAGAGGAGGAGCAGGAGAGGGGAGGAGGTAGATGGAGTTTGGGGAAAACAGGCAGATGCCCGCAAGCCGTGGCAGTATAAAAGGGGTGGAGGAGGGAGTTGGAGTCCCACTTTGCAGAGGGCCCGCAGATGCTGTTTCCCCTGGTAGTGACAGCCAAAATAGTCCTTTCGCAGAGGGATGCTTCTGGTCTCCCCCCATTGGACCCTTCAAAATGGGACCCTTTTCCCAGCTATTGAGAGGGGGGACAATAAAATAATAGGGAAAAACCCTCCTAGCAGGGGGCCGCTCCCTATGTGCGGCCCCTGTCCCTCCTCTGACAGGTCTGACCCGGGGGTTCTTCAGCGCTCACGTATACTGCCGCGGTGCTGGGGGAAGGGGGGGGGGGGGTACCAGCTCCATCAGCAGCAACCTAAGTCTGGGGTCCGTGAGAGTTCCTTCCCCGCCCCATTGGGGGAAAGGGGGGGCCGTCGCCCAGCACAGCAGGGACCTGGGGCAGACCCTGAACCAACAGGGGGTGGCCTATTGGACAGCACTCTGCCCCCCCCAGTTAGAAGATCGCTGGACTATTTGGGGAGCCAAACTGGTTTTGTGGCCGCAAACTTTTCCCAGTTTGGTGGAGAACTGCCCCCCGGCCCGTATTTTGGCATCAAGCGGGGGTTTATGCGGGGGGGCCATCGTTACCCCCAAAGGGGAACCCCCCTTGTCCCCGGGAAATGTGGGAAAAACTGACCTTTTCAAAATAATCAGGCGTGGACGGCCAGGATTTCCACACAAATGCCTTAGGGGTCAGACTACATAGCCTGACGCCTCAACCAACTTGAGAAAAAGAGCCCGGTTCAAACATTGCCTCAGCCACTTTCTGATGCCGCTACCCATCTGATCCCCAATCTGCTGACTTTTCTTTCCATTGCCACCACCTCTTTACCAGGGCTGTAAGCCACCCATTCACACTTGTCATTGTGCCACTCTTGACCCCATGCTGCGCTGCTGTTTTGGTGCCGTTTTAAAAATGTTTTTGGTTTTTGATTTGTGGGGGGGGGGTACCTCCCCAAATGTGTCATTGTGCCCACTCTCCTCATCTCTGGGTGGGTGCCATGAGGCCCACCTCGACCCTAAAGCTGTGCTCCTCCGCCCTCCAATCTTTAGGCCACTTGTGGCCCTTCCTGTTTTCCAAACCTCCCGAAGTTTTGGGGGCATCCTTTCCCAGTGGGGGCGGGTGGCCGTAACCCCAACCCTTGTCCCCCCTTTGGCCCTACTTTTTCCCACCCCCCAGTGTCAATTTCCACCCCCCCATGCCTGTGTGGTCTCCCTGCCCCCCAACAATTGATTGTGCACTTCTGTAATTTTTATGGCTCCGTGACCCCACTCTCTGTCATTTTCCACCCTTTTCCTACATTTTTCCCCACCCCAGAATGTCATTGTGCCACTGTCTGACCTCATGCGCTCGCTGCCGTGACCTCCACACTGTGTCATTGTGCCACTCAGTGGCCTACTTCTGTTTTTTCCACCTCCAGAATGTCATTCTGCCACTGTCTGACCTCATGCTGCTGCTGCCATGACCTCCACACTGTGTCATTCTGCCACTCTCTGACCTCATGCTGTTGCTCCTGCCGCCGTCACCTCCGCTCTCTGTCATTGTGCCACTGGTTGACCTCATGCTGCTGCTGCCGTGACCTCCACACTGTGTCATTGTGCCACTCAGTGGCCTACTCCTGTTTTTTCCCCCACCTCCAGAATGTCATTCTGCCACTGTCTGACCTCATGCTGCTGCTGCCGTGACCTCCACACTGTGTCATTATGCCACTCTCTGACCTCATGCTGCTGCTGTGGCTGTTGCCATGTCATTGTGCCACTCTCTGACCTCATGCTGCTGCTCCTGCCGTCACCTCCAATCTATGTCATTGTGCCACTCTGTGGCCTCTTCCTGTTTTTGCCACGACCAGAAGGTCATTGTGCAACTCTCTGACCTCATGCTGCTGCTGTGGCTGCTGCCGTAACCTCCACACTCTGTCATTGTGCCACCCTTTGGCCTACTACTGTTTTGCCACCTCCAGAATGTCATTGTGCCACTGCCTGACCTCATGCTGCTGCTGTGGCTGCTGCCGTGCCCTCCACACTCTGTCATTGTGCCACTCTCTGATATGATAGTGCTGCTGCCGTGACCGCCACTCTCTGTCATTGTGCCACCCTGTGGCCTACTACTGTTTTTCCACCTCCAGGATGTCATTGTGCCACTGCCTGACCTCATGCTGCTGCTGTGGCTGCTGCCGTGACCTCCACACTGTTTCATTGTGCCACTCTGTGGCCTACTGTTTTTGCCACCTCCAGAATGTCATTGTCCCAAAACTCCTGACCTTAAATGCTTCCCTGCTCCCGTGACCTTCCACACTGTGTCATTGTGCCACTCTGTGGCCTACCCTATTTTTGGCCCCTCCAAAATGTCATTGTGCCACTGTCTGACCTCATGCTGCTGTGGCTCCCCCGCGTTACCTCCACATCTGTCACTTATGTTGCCACCTGATCCCTCAGCTTGTTTTTCCCCCAGCTTTTCGCTGCCCATGACATTATCAGGCTACATTCCCGCTTTTAGTTTTTTGGTCAGTTTTGCTCTCTTAAGGGCCCAGGGAATTTTATAGTGAAGAGATTCTAAGAGCGGCGCCAGTCATCTGCGTGTCATACTAAAACACAACATTGTATGAAGACCAAACCAAGCTCCCTCTGCATATTTAAGCATGGCACAACATTCCTGCAGGCTCTGTGCAGCTTGGAAATAGCTGTTTTTAACGCGATTCGTCCCGAAGTAATTCGGACCGAAACGAATTTTGTCGGAACATTCGGCGAAGTCACCGAATCCAATGTCTGAGAAATTCGCCCATCTCTAATTATGGGCGACATGTATGAAAGGGTTTTTTGGCCCTTTTTAACCGTACAATGCACCTAACTGAGCCGGCTATGATGTCTTATGCACCTAATGAATGTGTTAAGAGCACTGTTCATAAGACTCGACACTTTCTAATGCGCCTAACATGAAGGGGCGTTCTGGGGGTGTTATGGAGGCGTGTTGCATCACATTCATAATATTAGACACAAATATGAATGTTGTTTGACAAAACTAGGTGCATTACTGCTCCGACAGGCAGACCTATTTCAATGTGGTCTTGTAACGAATGCAGGTAGTGGATCCGCTGGACCACCGCAAGCGATGGTGTAAGCCGTACCAGGGGACGGAATCTAAGTAGAACCCGGTTTTCAACCAGAGCCCGACGCAAAGCGGATGGACTTGCTGCGGCGGAGAACACCAGTTCTTTCCCACTGGCGTGACTTGCTTGCTGGCAGACCAAGGCAGTGCGTGGTACAAAACGTGAAGGGAAGTCGGGGACAGGCAAGAGGTCAGGGCAGGCGGCAATGGTTCGTGGTCAAGACACAGAGCAAAGAAGGGTTTCGGTACACGTAAAGACCAGGTACAAGGCAGAAGAAGCTTTCTCGGGAAGGCAGTAACGCACTAAAGCTCCGGCAAAGGTGACCCGGAAGGAATGGGGTTAAAGAGCGTCACCTGCACCCTTAACCAATAATGGGCGTACTGCCCCTTTAAATCCTGAAGAGCCGGCGCGCGGCCCGGCTGCGCCTAAGGCGCGGGCATGCGCTACTCCGGCCGCCAGAAAGGGGAGGAATGCGGGAGCGCGGAGAGGTAAGCGGGCAGCCGGGAACCCGACCCGCGGACCGGCAGGGGCCGCCGGACCCCGGCGGTGGCCGCACGAGTGCGCCCGCCGGCCCGGGCGAGGGGCTGCGGGACCACTCGTGACAGTACCCTCCCCCTCCCCAGGCCTCCTCCTCTTTCTGGTTCGGAGGAACCGGCAATATGAGCCCCGCGGTCTAGGATGTTTCCCTCAGGTTCCCATGATCTCTCCTCCGGACCGAACCCCTCCCAATCAACCAAGAATTTCCGTTTACCCCTAACCGACCTCATAGCCAAGATCTCTTGGGGATGCCGACCATATACAACAAAAAAGGGAGACGCACCCGAAGCCCCGGAATCCAATGATTTTGTATGAGAAATTCGCCCAGGGTAGGAGGTCGGCCCAATCATCCTGGCGAGCAGAAACAAATGACGTAAGTAACTGCCCGAGATCTGATTGACCCTCTCTACCTGCCCGTTAAGATTGCGATGGTAGGATGAAGAAAAGTCTAACTTCCCCTGCAATCGGGAGCAGAGTGGGGCGCCAGAAACGTGGACACGAACTGCACCCCAGATCAGGGAGACGTTTGGCTGGGGAAACCCCGTGCAGGCGGAAGATTTGACTAAAAAACAGGAGGAAAAGACTGGTGCGGAAGGAAACCTGGCAGGGGGGACGAAGTGTGACATCTTCGAAAACCTACCGTAATGACCCAACACGGTGTTACCCGAAGAGGATGGAAGGCCCGGTGATGAAATCCATCGCCAAAATGGGACCATGGAGTAACTGGGTGTAGGCAGGGGTAGCAGCAGCCCGAGGGGCCGTGGCGGGGCACCTTATTTCCGGGCACAATTGGCACAGGCATCCACAAAGTCCTTAGTATCTTTAGCCAAGCCCTGGCCACCAGAAAAAACCGAGAGATCAATTGGAACGATCTGCGGGCCCACGGATGTCCCGCCAAAAAACGAGCATGTCCCCAATTCAGATTCTCTTGCGCAGAGATGGCCCGAACTAGGTCTTCCCAAAGGAGGTTTATCTGCCAAAGGGAAAGGGACAGGTCTGCTGGGATCGGGCGTTTATCGGAGGTATATTGTGTTGGGGCTGCGGCCCCTCTCCATGACGTCAAAATGCCGAGAGAAAGCATCTGCCCTGATGTTCTTTTCAGCAGGGCGAAAATGGATCCGGAAGTCAAATCAAAAGAAAAGAAAAAGGAGACCACCGTGCTTGCCGGGAAATTGAGGCGCTGGGCCGACTTAGGAGATACTGAAGATTTTTGTGATCCGTAAATCCCCTCGAAAAGGATGACGAGCTCCCTCTAGAAGATGCCGCCACTCTTCCAGGGCCATCTTGATTGCGAGTAATTCCCCGGTCCCCAATAGCATAGTTTCCTCCCGCCGACGGAGAAGAGTCTTAGAGAAGAAGCCGCAGGTGGTAGTTTTTCCCCGTTGGGACCCTTCTGAGTAAGGAAATAGCCCCGGGCCCCCACAGAAGAGGCTCCACCTTCCCAGAGCGAAAGGCTTCTCAGGGTCAGGGCGGGGAAAAAATAGGTGGGGAAAAGCAAAAGCCGACTTCAAATCTGAGAAGGCTCTTTCGGCCGCCGGGTTTGGCCAACATTTGGTTTAGCCTTTTTCCAGGTGAGGGAACAATAGTGGAGCCACCAGAGTAGGAGAAATGAGGTATAAACTGTCGATAATAATTCGAAAAGGGCCCAAAAAACGTTGAATGGCTCGAATTTCCAACAGGTCGTGGCCATTGCAGGGTAGCAGACAGCTTAGTGGGATCCATCTGTAGACCTCGGGTCGGAAGACGATGTAACCGAGGAAAGGCAGACTGGTTTGGTTGGAAAACACACTTTCTAATTTGGCGTACAGGCGGTTGCTGCGAAGGACGTTGCAGACTAGGGGGTACCTGTGATAGATGGGTCTGGAGGGCAGGGGAGAAAACCAGGATGTCGTCCAGGTAAACGATGACACAGGTGTAGAGCAGGTCCTGAAGAGTGTTCGTTTACGAACTCTAAAGACCGCTGGGGGCATTGCACAGCCCGAATGGGCAATAAACCGATACTCAAATGGCCGTCGCGGGTATTGAACGCAGTCTTCCACTCATTCCCCTCACGGATTCTGATGAGAATATATGCCCCGCGCAGGCCAATTTTGAAACAACCTTGGCTCCCTGTAGACGGTCAAAGAGTTTCCCTAATTAAGTGGCAACGGGTACCCCGGTTTTTACGGTAAATCTGGTTCAGGCCCCGTAGTCGATGCAAGGACGGAGAGAACCATCCTTCTTCTGTACAAGAAAAACCCGCTCCAGCGGGTGATGAGGACTTGCGAATAAAACCCTTTTGCCAAGGTCCCCACGGATATAGTCCACAATGGCCTGAGTCTCTTGGTCTGGACAACGGGGTAAACTCTGCCCCGAGGAGGACTGGCCCCAGGAAGGAGGTCAATGGGACAGTCAATAGGGGCGATGAGGAGGAAGGGATTTTGGCCTGTTCTTCTCTCCGAAAAGACCCTCCGCAGTCCCGCCCGTATTCTGATGGGAAAGACCTGGCAGAGCCCTGGAAAGACTGATGAGGTGGAATGGGCCCGGACTTGCCGCGGAACTGAGAGACAGCGTTCTGGCAGTTGGGGCCCCAGCGTAGAACCTCCCCGGTCTCTCCCAGTTGAGGGTCGGGGCATGGAGCTGCAGCCACGGAAGACCCCAAAAGGATCGCTGAGGACGACCGAGAGGAGACAAAAGAAGAGTGATCTTCTCCTTGTTAAAGCCCCTACGCGGAAAGGGGCAATGGCTTGGTTACGTGCCGAATGGCCTCACTAGAAAAGCTCACCACCTCACGGAGGATACACCAGGGGGTTTTTTCCAGACGGTCACCGGAAGCGATTCTGGGACACCAGGGCGGCGTGAAATAAAAGTTCCCGGCGGATCCCAGAATCCAAAAGGGGCGGGTACCCGAAAAAATGAGTCCGGGACCAGAACGAGACCTCAACCTCCATATAGGCGATGGAGAGGAAGTGTTCACACCTAGGACGCCTCTCCGACATAACCTAGGTGCGGGCGTTTTTCCCTGCCGCTGAGGCGAAGCAGGCAACCATTTGCGAAAAAGTGATCCGGGCTGGCACAGTAAAGGCACAATTTCTCTGCCCGACGGCGGGACGGCTGCTGTTTAGGACAGATGTGCCCGGTTCCACCTGCATGGGGTTTTTCAGTGGTAAGGAATGGAAGTGACAGCTGTGGTCTTTGGAAGACCGGACCAGGCGAGGCAGACGGCGGGGGTCGAGCGAGTTCAACGCTCCTGGCGTAAATTCCTCTTGCCGCTGCGGCGAACGAACATCGATCCAAGTAGCAAAGGGGGGATCAGCTCGCTTAGGAGGACGGGATCTCTCTAGCCGCTAGGGCGTCCTTAACTCTGCCCGGGCAAGCCCTTTTTTGAAAGTGGCACATAGTTCGGCGTCGTTCCAGGTAAGCTCTGATGCCAGGGTCCGAAAACGAACTGCGTAGTCGCCGACCGAGGAGTCACCCTGGCGAAGAATTTAGTAGAGCGGTCTCTGCAATGGATGCCCGTGCCGGTCTTCCCAAAAACAACTGCGGAACTCTGAGAGGAAAGCCTGTAGGTCCGTCGCACCCGGGTTGCCCCGGTCCCAGAGAGGGGTGGGCCCCAAACTAGAGCCTTCCCGGACAGCAGACTGACCACGAAGGCCACCTTAGAACGTTCAGTGGGGAATTGACCACCATCAACCCCAACGTGCATCGAGCACTGGGTAATAAATCCCCCGCACAGTTTGGAAATCCCCGTCAAACTTGTCAGGTAGTGGTAAGCGTAGACGAGAAGTCCCGGGTGCTGGCGGAGGTGTCGCCACAGGAGAGGAGTCGGCGGCTGTTTTGGTTAGCCAGGAGCTGCTGCATCATGGCGGACAACTGGTTCAGCTGCTGGGGTTGTTGCGCTAGTTGATGTGACTTTCTGAGCCACTATCGCCGTGAGATCCGGTTCACCGGGCCCAAAAGGGACCTTGGCGGGAAACCATGGCCGGATCTTACTGTAACGAATGCAGGTAGTGGATCCTCTGGACCACCCCCAAGCGTCGGTGTAAGCCGTACCAGGGGACGGAATCTAAGTAGAACCCGGTTTTCACCAGAGCCCGCCGCAAAGCGGGATGGGACTTGCTGCGGCGGAGAACTACCAAAGGTCGTCCCACTGGCGTGACTTGCTTGCGGTGGCAGCCAAGGCAGTGCTGGAACAAAATCGTGAGACGTAGGCGAAGTCGGAGACAGGCAAGAGGTCAGGGCAGGCGGCAAAAGGGTTTGTGGTCAAGACAGAGCGAAAAACGGTTCGGTACCACGGTAGACAGGATACAAGGCAGAAGAAGCTTTCTCTGAAGGGAGTAAACGCACTAAAGATCCGGGCAAAGGTGACCCGGAAGGAAGAGGGTTAAATAGGGTCACCTGCAGCCTTAACCAATAATGGGCGTACTGCCCCTTTAAATCCTGAAGAGCCGGGGCGGGCGCGCGCGCCTAAGGTGCGGGCCTGCGCACTCCGGCCGGCCAGGAGAATGGAGGACGCGGGAGCGCGGAGAGGTAAGCGGGCAGCCGGGACCCGACCCGCGGGACCGGCAGGGGCCGCCGGACCTCGGCGGGTGGCCGCACACGTGCGCCCGCAGCCCGGGCGAGGGGCTGCGGGACCACTCGTGACAGGTCTGCTTGAGCCCGAGGAGTCAAAGTGAAGCTAAATTTGCTGTAAAGGGTAAAAATGTCCAATATTTCTCAACTTACACTAGTACATTAATAAGAAGTAATTTATTATATTTTATAAGCTGTATAAAATTTAATTATTTAAGTTAATGAAAAATATGATCATTTAAATTAATATTAAACATATAATATCCCCAAATGAAAAAAAATATATCTTATAAAATGATTTTAAAATTAATAGAATCTAAAATAAATTTTACATTAAAAAACCCATAATGTTGATCAGATTTTTATATTTAAAATTTTTGCTACATTAAATTTGAAATTTATTTTTGCTGCTCTATTCACTGACATGCTATTCTAATGACTTCACTTATTTCTAGCCTGTCTCTAACCTTAATACATGTTAGGCGTATTAGTAATGCGCCTAAGTTCTATAATGCGCCTAACACATAGGCGAAGCGCGTCGAACTTTAGACACTATTTATGAACGCACAAAAATCACTTTCATACATCAGGTGCATTATACACTGAAAACGAGACTCGACAATTTACTTGGACGTGCCTGCGTTCATACATGTCGCCCTAAATGCTCATCTAGAATCTGTTTGTATTTACTGCAACTACTTCGATAATGCAATATAAAAACTTAGGTAGCATCCACATGTGTTTTTTTTCTACTAGTATTAGTGATATGCTTTACAAATCCACATGGAATACAGAACAAAAAGGATGAAAAGGGATTTCTTATACTTATCTTCTCCTTTTTTGTCAGGAAGATTATGTATTTAGTGTTGAAGGATTCTCAGTAGAGTTTTGCAAAAATGCAGCTTTGCTAGAAGTGAAGTGATCACTATGTTTCTTAAACCATTTTTGGAGATTACAGTATAGAGAAGAAAAATTTTAATCTAGGTCATTACATACTGTAAAGCACTTGTCAAAGATACAGTACCAGAATGTGATGCTAAAAGACTACCACAATATTCTTCACTCACATTCATGATTCAAGAAAAAAGTACTAAGTCATAGATAAATTGAATCATATGCAGTTGAATAATGACTTCTCACTATGATCTAAAAAAAATATCTTAAAGGAAAGGAGTACTGAAAAAGTCCATTCTATTTTAGGACTCATGGAAACCTTTTGATTATAATTGAATGTCTTTTTACCAAAAACATTATATAAAATTATAAAATATATTATATATATATATAACTTATATATAAAATATTAAATATATATATATATATTATATATATATATTATATATATTTATAAAATAGACAAAAATCCACAGCACTCCAGGAAGATTTCAAGGTGCAAGAGTGTTTTATTCCTCCATACCAAAGAAGAGCGACGTTTCTGCTCCCTCACGGAGCCTTTGTCAAGCATGAATTACAAGTGAACAAATAGACAATATTTACCAGAAGTGACGTGATTACATACTTAGTAACAATTAATGTATAAACATAAGTTACAAAAGATCAAAGAAGTGATTAATGAAAAAATGTTCATAAATATGTACATATAATAAACATAAACATATTTAGTTGCCAAATATGCATAAAACATAATAACAAAAACTATAACATAATAATAATTCAACAATGAGTAGGCGGGACTTAATCAAACTCAGATTATGCTGCTCTAGATGGCCGCAATCCTCAGCGTCCCTATTCCTGCACTGCGCATGCCCAACAAATCTAAATTGATAAACGGATATGACAAAACATGCCCGATAACAAGATCCAGCGCGGCCTCACTAGATCAGACCACGCATGTCCGGAAACTGAATACGGGCAACAGACAACACGCCCTAACCCGTCCCGACTGCGCTTGTCCAGCTAAGGCGAACAAGAGAAACGCTCCTGGAACTATATCCAATGAAGAAACATACAGAAATAGTCAAAGTGCGGCTAGACTAAGGTTAGGAGGGGGTGAATACCGCAAAAGACCCGTTAGGAGAGAGGCAGGAAACACCAAAACACCAATGAGTGACTGGGCCCCATTAAAAAGACCTATCACAAGTAGAAATCCCCCCATGTAACCAAAAATGTCCTCCAACACTAATAAAGAAGACTATATATTTCCGACAAATATAAGATATTATAGCTATCGTATAAATTTTAATCATAAAGAAGGGGGATGACAGTACATATAGAATAACAAATTCAATAGATTAATTATATTCAGCATCATGAGCAAGATCAAATTTTATCCCCAAACCCCTTTAAAATAATCCAAAAAAAACGGTTTTCTGGGTGGCCCCTACTTTACCCCCATTCCAAAACAATTTCAAAATTTCCTTACCCCACTCAATTTGAAATAGAGCAGGAATTGAGACAGGGCTCATTGACCAACGGAGACATCTATTGCATCTTCTTCACTTTTAATGTCACGTGGAACAACGTCGCAACGACAGCGTAGAAGGCAATCCGGCACAGCAGAAGCAGCATTGGAAAAAAAATCTTGTTTGAAATAGTCAATTTCTTGCTGCGTTAAAAGACAGCAATAGTCAATGTCTTTTTCACAAAAATCTTGTTTGAAATACTATTTGTTTTTTGCTAAAATTGTTTAGGGCCAGAGGGCATTTTTTTGCAGATTTTGGGGGGCAGGCTATGTGAAGGGGGGAAGTGTGCAAAAGGGCAGTATCCCTAATCAAAAACGGGGGCCCCCAAAGATATTTAAAAATAGAACTAGTAATGGGGGTGCCCCCCTTTGAATTTGCTACATGGGGCCCCAAACGGTTTATAGATGACTGACGGCAGCCCTGGCTACCACTGCACCACCTATAACTATGGCCCTGCCAGCTGATCCTCCATGTTCCCTGTTAGCATGTTCTTGCTGCTACCACATATATGACATTTTCTTGGGCCCGGGTGCCCTGTGTAATTTCCAATACCGGTGTCTTCTTATGTGTCAAAGGGGCCCTGTGGCAGCTGCTGGCGGGGTGCACCCCAATTTAACGCGTCCCATCTTTTTCGTTAGCCATTAAAAAAATTAATTATTTTTTCTGTGAATTTTTTTCTGTGACCTTAAGCCAAATTTTCTTTATAAGTTGTTCTAAATCCCTTTTAAATGTTATATATGCTAATTGGGAGGGTTTTCCTCCACCTGATGGGTTTAAAAATTTTCCCAAAAAACTTCCAATGATTTTTAAGGGGTT
>JAODAL010031937.1:0-47730 GCA_025379985.1 Phyllomedusa bahiana | reverse complement strand
CCAAAATGCCCTTTAATACACCCTCTAGAAAAGTCCAGTCAATACGGTCAAAAGCCTTTTCAGCGTCTAATGATAATAACATGCAGGGGATATTAGATTTATGTACAAGACCAATAATGGAGAAGGCTTTTAGGGTGTTGTCTCTGATCTCTCTAGATGGTACAGACCCAGTGTCGAATTGGGATGCCTAGGGCCCACCAGAGGATTTGATCTTAGGGGCCCACTTTGTCTCGCTGTCTCCGCCATCTGTGCGGTGCCCCACCCAGTCTCGCTTCAATTTCTGCAGACCAATGTGATAACATCATAACTTGAATCTTTCCCAAATAACTTTACAAAACCAGAATCCCAAGGTCAATATAAGACCAAATACCAAATCACGACCACATAGTGACTGAATTATACCCCCACACTATGACTACATGTCACCACCACACCATTACTGAATATAAAGCATTACACTTTGCACATATAAGTGATTACAGTTCAGTTATATCTAATGACTCACAGGTGATGTTTCTCTTATGAGATGGTCACGTTCCCTTTTCTTCTCCATCCGGTCCACACCACCATGCTGACTTGTCGACCAACACTTGATGATGATACCTGATGATATGGACACAAATATCTTAGAATCTTCACTTTTGTAGCAACTCTTTACTTTTCCCAACTTTGTACAAACGTGCCAGGGATGGTAGAGCAAGTATAGGCTATAACTTAGAGGCCCAGTCTTCGAGGAGGAACAGAGGACTAACCCCATGGAGATTGTGCTACAGTTCTGGTCTGTACCCCTCAGAATCCTATTGTGTGGTCCAAACTCCTTCCCCATGAAAGCTTGACAGTGCTGAATTCCATCCTCTGCACCACTTAGAGATCATGCCCTCGGCTGATCTTCTGGGTGCAGGGGAAGGAGTTCAGGACTGTCATGCTTTTTGCTTTTTGTAGTGTTTCTGTTTTTCCTACAGATTTCGCAGTTGGACTTTGATGGATTTATTGAACCAGTGTTTGATTCATTTCTTTGTTTCTTTGGTCTTGGAGGTCGGTGGAGTTTACTTAACCCCTTAAGGACCTGGCGTTTTTTTTTTTTTTTGGTGACACGTTCGTTTTTCCCTCCTCGCCTTCTGAAAGCCATAACTGTTTTATTTTTCCACCTACATAGACACATGAGGGCTTTTATTTTGCAGGACAAGATGTACTTTCAAATGGCGTTATTCACTATAGTATAGAATGTACTGGGAAACCGCAAAAAAATTCCAAGTGGGACAAATTGTGAAAAAAATGTATTTTCGCCATGTTTCTGGGTGTTTTGCTTTTGCGGCGTTCAATCTTTGGTAAATATAATGTGTTATCTGCATTCTACAGGTTGTTAGGCATCCGGCAATACCAAACATGTAGGGTTTCCGTTATGTCTTGGTACCGTAAAAAAATTCCAAATATTTTTTGCGACCAATAACTTTTTTGTACTAACACCTATGGACTTCAGTGAGGGGGCATTTTTTGTGGTCTGAAGTGTACTTTTTATCGCTAGCAGTTTGGAATGCTTGCGACTTTTTTGATCATTTTTATTCCATTTTTTGAGTGACGTAAAATGACCAAAAAAACGCAATTTTGGCGTTTGGAATTTTTTTTCTTCTACGGTGTTCAGCGTACGTCATAAATGATGTTATATTTTTATAGATCGGACTTTTTTGGACGTGGCTATACCAAATATGTGTAACTTTTTTATTATTTTAATGATTTTTTTGTAAAATGGGGAAAGAGTGGTGATTTGAACTTTTAATACTTTTTTTTTGTACTTTAAAACTTTATTATTTATTTTTTTTTACTGTAACATTTAGTCCCTCTATAGTGCTTGACCACTAGGGGGCGCGATTGTTAATACAGCCTAATGCATTGCATAGGCAATGCATTAGGGTGTACAAAGATGGCGGTTTCCCCACTTCTCGTCTACGGCCAGAAGTGGGGCAAACCGGGAAATGTAAGTGATGGGAGCCTGCACAGGGCTCCCCACCGCCGTGTCCGGTTGTCGGATCGGCGCAGCATAGCTGCGCTGATGCCGATAACTGTAACGATCGGTGCGCGGCACTGATCGTCATTCAGTCAGACGCCGTGGCCATCTTTGCCGCGGTGTCTGACGGGTTAAACAACGCCAGTGGGCGGAGCCACCCGCCGGCGCTGTTACTGCCAGGTGTTAGCGGCGATCCCCCTGCAAAGCCCCTTAGCGGCCCTGGGACGTACTCATACGTCCAGGGTCGTTAAGGGATTAAATAAAGTGTTTTTGTGCTCTGTCAGTTTGTTCTTTTACCATTTATTTCTAGTGTCAGTAATAAAGGTGTTTGACAGACGTCTCTCTATTACTAGCGCTGGTAATATAGAGACGTCTGTCAGACACCTCTATTACTAACACTGGAAATAAAGTGGTAAAAAAATACCCTGAAACAACACAAAAATACTATATTTAAATAAACACTCCCTGACGCCAGCCCTCAATGACCATGCAACACTCGTCCGACACAGTCCAGAGGTGAAACCTATAAGATACAGAAACACTAACTAGCATGTGGCTGATGGCTATCATTAGTAGGGCAGCAAGGTAAATTGCCCACAGGTAGCTACCCCCAGGTAGCTAGGTAGTTTGCCCCCAGATATCTAGGTAAATTGACCCCAGATAGCTAGGTAGTTTACCCCCGGTAGCTTGCCCTCAGGTAGCCAGGTAGCTTGCTCCCAAGTAGCTTGTCCCCAGGTAGCCAAGTAGCTTGCTCCCAAGTAGCTTGCTCCCAAGTAGCCAGGTAGCTTGCCCATATTAAGCAGTTAGCTTGCCCCCATTTAGCAGGTATTCAGTCCCCAAGTAGCCAGCTAGTTAGCCCCCAAGTAGCCAGGTAGATAGCCCCCAATGTAGCCAGGTAGATAGCCCCCAATGTAGCCAGGTAGCTTGCCTCTATTAAGCAGGTAGTTATCCCCCAAGTAGCCAGGTAGTTATCCCCCAAGTAGCCAGGTCGCTTGCCCTCACTCTAGCCAGGTCGCTTGCCCCCAATGTAGCCAGGTAGATAGCCCCCAATGTAGCCAGGTAGATAGCCCCCATGGAGCCAGGTAGGTAGCCCCCATGTAGCCAGGTAGGTAGCCCCCAATGTAGCCAGGTAGATGTCCCCAGATAAATAAATTGTCCCCGTTAGATAAAAAAATAATAAATCCACTCACCTTTTCCCGCTCCCGGATGAGCACCTGCAGCAGGTCTGGTTTCACTGCCGGGCTTCTCCTACTGAAGAGCGGCACAGATGTTATAGCGTGCCATCTGCGTGGTGACGTGGGCCCGATTCATTGTAGGTCTAAGGCCTATGGCCTTAGACCTACTAGGCAGAATAGCAGAGCAGAGTTTAGCATCAGTTTTATTAGACGATGGGGCGTGGCCTGACCGGGGATGTAGCTGGACGTTCCTGAGGAGAGCTCTGGCTAGTGACTCCAACAAAACAGCCCACATAAGCCCTAGAAGCATATAAACAAGCCCTCTGGGTCTCTATAAATCCTTCTGAGCCGGAGATCGTGCGGAGCTGCCCAGCGCCTCCTGTGCCGGCTTAGTGCAGCGGTCGCCATTACCTGTCTGTTCACCTGTCTCGGACGGAGACAACACAGCAATCAAGCCTCCGGTCCTGCCACCAGAGCGATCCTGCTGAGGACTTCGTCAGTTGTTCAGCCGCCAAGTCCCCGCTCAGCCCCTCGGCAGTCACAGCGCTCGGTGCAGGACTTGAGGCACACCGCAGCCCCTCAGGTACCGGAGCTTTTGGCATCATCACGCAGCACTCCGCAGTCATCTTCAGCAGGCAAGGGGAGCCCAGTGCACATATAGGGGCAGACTGACTGTCGGGTGGGGAGTGCGCGGAGCTGTGCGCGATCCCTGCTGCTTCTTGAGCCTCCTTCTGCTCGCACTGTAATCTGTGGGATGCTGTGGCTGCACTGTGGTAGCAGGGCATTGTGACTGGGCGCTGCCAAGACTCCGAGCAGCTCCTGGGCTGGTGACTTATGGGTCCAGTGCGCCTGGGTTATGGAAGCATCCATTGCCTAGCACAGTAACATTACAGTAGGAGCCCCTTCACATCGGACAGCACAGCTTGTGTGAAGGGGAGAATGAGAGAGATGCCTGCCATATTCCTACCAAGACCAAGTGAGGAGTGGTGCTGCCATTTTCCTCTTGGGGTCGGACTACACGTGGGGTTGCCATCTTTCCCTGAATTTGAAGCTTTGCTGTCTCAGAGTGTACACAATTGTGGGATTCTGTCACCCTTTGCCCAGGGATGTGTGAGTGATACTAGCCCTGGAATCATACTATATTCTTCATACTATCTACCACCTTGCTACCTGAGCTCTGAACTCCACCATTGTGTTTCTCCTATATTTTAAAACCACAGCTTCTTCTCTATGGTCTCGGTCTCTGTCTTGTGGTTGGCTGGGGTAGGACAGTGATTAATTGCTGCTGCTGGTGCAATAGCTACCATCTATATTGAAATACATTTTCTACTACTGCACCGCTGCCTCCAGAGACGTCCCCAGGTCTTATGGACTGTTGTTTCCAGTACCTCGTGTGGTTACCAGCAAGTCTTTTTACTATCGGTTTGTTACAATCTAGAGCAGGTTAGAGTCTTAAGTTGTGACTATGGGTACCTGTTTGTATGAAGCGTAGTCGACAAGCCAGAGGTCGGTAACTTTGGGGGCAGTTTCGTCTTTTGGAGCGGGGCGGAAAGCATAGTCGGAACCCAGAGGTCGGTAACGTGCGGGCTTTTTCAGTCTTTTGGGAGCAAGCGGAAGGGTAGTGGAAAAGGAAAAAGCGGGGTAAGCACAATAGAGTAGAAGCTTAACTGGACGGGGGCGTTATCGCGGGGCACAATAACCTAAAGGGGAAGTTTCAAGGCTGGGTTAAATAGAGGTCTTGGGGGGAGCAAGATGAGGTCACAGGGCAAGGCTGGAAAAACAGGGGAACTAACAAGTTCGCACTGGAGCTGTCCAAGGCCAGATAGCTCAGTGAGGGGTAAGGGTTTGGGGATGAAAAGGGTAGGGAAAGATCAATTCTGACATTAGTCCCCCCTTTCAGGAGGGCCTTGGAATCTAGGATGGTTTTTTCTGGATGTTTCCGATGAAGGCATTGTAAGCCTGGGGCCCCAGGAACTTTTTTTTTGGGTTCCCAGAATTTTCTTTGGTCCTACCCCTTCATTGCAAAGTACTGCAATTGCCCTCTGAAATTCTAGAGTCAAAAAATTTTCTCAATATGTTTTTTCCTCCCCTTGGTTTAAAAACTGGTGCGGAGGGGGTGATTTTTTCCCGGAAAAAAGGGTTTTTGTTGAATGGCTTGAGAATGAACATGGGAACCGGATGGGTTTTCAGTTTGTTGGAATTTTTTTAAACGAAAGGCCCCACTTGGGGTTTAAATTTTTGAAAAATTGGAAAGGTCCTATAAATTTTGACCCAAAATTTAAGATGGAACATGTGTTCTTAGATTTTTAGTAGAAGCCAGACTTATTACCCACTTTAAAGTTGGGGGGCTTTGCGATGTTTATTGCTGATTTCTTGTTTGTTCTTGGTTTTAGTAGGATTCTTTTGTTTTTTTCCCGAGTTTCTTTCAATTTTGTTAATTTTGTGGGTAACAGGGGGAATTTGGTGTACTTATGGTGATTTGGAATAAAGAATGGGGGTAGCCCAAAGTTAGCATTTAAAAGGGCTTTGTGATGTTTGAATTTGTTTGGCGTTGTTGAAGCAAATCCGCAGTTGGTAAATAGTCACCAGTCATCCCGGAGGTAGGAAAATAAAAAAAAGGAGGTTTTTGTTCCCGGTTTTGATTGTCCTCTCGTCTGGCATTTTGGGTGGGGATGAAAAGCATAGGGGATTTACGTGACTCCTAAGGAGTACAGAAGTTTTTCTAAAATCGTGATGTAAAATTTTACACCTCTTCTGAAACTACATTGTCGGAAATTCCATGCAGCCTAAATATTTCCTTTTCCCCAATTCTGAGTTTTTTCAGCAGTGGGGTTCCTTTGGTTTGGGATGAAATGGGCCATTTTGTAAAACGGTCCACAACAACAAGGTGGTAGTCATTTCCTTAGTGGGAGCAGTTTCCCAATGAAATCCATGGGACATTAAACCCCCAAAGGGTCGGGAGGAAGGGAAAGGCGTTAAATGAAAACCTAGAGGAGAGGATCGTGGTCCCTTTTGTTTGTGCACATGTTTAGCAAGGGGAAAAAAATTTTTTTTTAACATCTTTTTAAATTTTTAAGGCCCCACCAAAATAAAAAACCCCCAATAAGTAGTTCAAAAAGTTTTTGGACTCCAAGATGACCTGAAAGGGTTTTAGATTCTTTTGGGATTTTTTTTTGGAGGACTTCAATTTGGGAGCGGATTTGGGGTTCCATATAACCTGTGTTCCCCCCCAAAAACCCTTCTTTGAAAAAAGGTGACCACAATCTTTAAAAGGTTTGTTTAAAAAAAAATTTAGTCTTTTTGGTATCCACCCACTGACCCTTTTGTTTAAAAAGTCCTTTGGAGTAAAGGTTTTCCCTTTAAAAAATTTTTTTGGGAGCCCAAAATTTAGTGGGTTCTATTTTAGACCTCTTGTTTTTTTTTCACCCCAGAATCCGGGGACAAAGCCCCACCCTTCCCATTTTTTTAAAACCTGGTCGTAAAAAATTTAAAAAAATTAAATCGGGAAAAAAAAATTTAAGGGCCCCCACCGTGCTTGTTTGCCAGAAATTTTTTGTGAAAGGTTTGAACTCTAGTTTTTTTGGGGGGCCTTTAAGTACAGTTATGGGATGTTTGGGGCCCTTCCCAAAAAGATGTCTCCCATTCAGAAAAGGGCCCAATTTAAAAAAGTTTTAACGTTCTTTTTTCCCAAGGGTCTTTAGTTTCTTTTTGCAAAATGCATGGTATGAGAAAGAAAAAAATGACATGGATGAAAATTGCATTTTGTTTTCCAACCCCTTTTGAGCCAGGGCCCGCTCCCCAGCAGGGGGCTGAGGAGTCTACTTAAAACAAAAAAGGGTTTTAACTCAGGTTTTGGGGTTTGGACAAGTATGGGTCCCAAGAAAGTAAAGTATGTTTTAAATTTTTTGGGAAAGGCTCCTTTGCTTCTGGAGACCTTGAGAATCCCTTTTGTGTTTAATTTGAGAGCAAGGTGTTTTGGCAAGATGACCCTTGGAAAAGTTTTTTAAAATTCTCCTTTTAAAAAATTTCCCAAAACCCTATAAATCGCTGAACTTTCCTTAACATTTTCTCGAGGGGGGCCCAATTCCACCACACCCTTTTGTTTTTATTAGGATCCTTACTTTCCTTCGGGGAGATGATTTTTCCAAAAAAATTAAATTTTTGGTTTGTTCAAATCACTTTTTTCCCCATTTTTTTTTAAAAAAGTTTATTTTCTGTAGTCTTTCCCAAGGACAAAATTAAACCTTTTTCTGGGGTTTTGTTCCCCAAGGTGTCTGAAAATAAAAGAATGTCTTTAAAGGTAAAAAAACCAAAAAAATTGGTCTGGGGAAGGGTCTCAAAAAAACTTTATTTTAAAAAAAATTGGGGAAAGGTTTTGGACGGGGGCATTACAAAGGCCGAAGGGCCATTTTTATTTAGATTTTTTTTAAAAAATTTGTCCATTTTGGTTCAAAAAGGGCAGTTTTTCCTTTTCTCCTCTGGAGGGAATTGCGTATGAGTTTTTGTGGGGCCCCTTTTAAAAATTCCAGTTTTGTAAAAATATTGGGGAACGGAGTTTTTCCAGCAAATGGGGTTTAAAGGGGAAAGAGGATAAGGGTTTTTTAAATTTGGGTAAATTTTATTTATTTTCTCTTGGGCCCGAACATGGCGCAGGGTTGGGGCCTTTTTTTTTCTAAAAAAGAAAAAGGGGTTTGCCCCAAAGGGGGTTTTGAGGGAAAAGGTGAATGAACCCCTTTTTTAAAAATTTAAATTCATCAAGTTTTCCCCTGATTTATTTTTTAAAATTCTGGTTCCGAGAGATTATAGATTCCCCCCAAAAGGAAGGGGTGGCCCCGGGAAGAAAACTCGAGGGGAAAATATAAGGACGATGAGGAGGTAATTGCCCAGCTTTTTTTTTTTACTACAGACGTCGCTAAAAAACTTTTGATACTAAAGATGGAAAAAAAAGGGTCTGCTGGGAAATTTGAAATGGGTTTTTTTGGCTTTTTGGAAAAGATGATTTTGGATGAAATTGTTTTTAAAATTATTCAGAAGGGGAAGGAAAACAGTTTTGTTTCCCCGTTGATAAAAAGGGGTTTTTGGAGGGGAAAAACCCGGGGGAAATCCCTAAAATTACTCCAAAATTTGGGGAGACGAAATGAATGAAAACTTATGGGTTTCTTTGATTGGGTTTCCCTTATGGTTTCCAAAGGGTTTAAATTTTGTTCATGAGTTTTTTTTTCCGGGATGATAAAGGTGTTCCATCAACAGTTTCCATATAATTGGTTTTGGGTTTTTGTTTCTATTTCGCTAGGGTTTTTGGGTAAAGTGCAAATTGTAATTTTCCTTGAAATTTCCCTCCCGCACCCAGAATCCAAAATGGTTAACATTGGTTTTTATGGTTTTCCCAAGTAGATTTGTTTTTGGGGATGATAAAAAAAAAGAGGATGGGGGAGTAATTTTTTTCTTCATTTTACAGTCACAGTTGGGGATGGTCTGCACAAACAGAACCCGGTAGTTCGGGAAAGGTAAAAAAAATTTTTTTTGCTTTCTGTTTGGAAACTTGTGCGGTATAGACCTTTGAACTTGTTGGGGAAAAGTTTTTTGGCTTTAATGTCTAGGGGCCCCCACGTAGGGGCCAAATTTTCTGGGGTACCCCTCTCTTTCTCTGCTCAGTAAGTGGTTTTGGGGTTTAAAAAATCAATTTTATAGTTTTCGGGTTGTCGTTTCAGTCCTTTGCTTGGGGGGTTCAATGCTAAATTAAACAAAAGGGGGTAGGTGGGACTTTTTCCGAAAAAACTCAAGTTTTTTTTCTTCAAATTTTTCCCAGCCGCCTCTGGTCGATTCAAATTACACAGTTGAAAAAAAAAGGCCCTAAAAAATTATCAGGGGCCTAAACTTGGCAAGCTCATTTTTTAAAACCAGTTCTGACAATCCTGTCTAAATTGACCCCTCTGGCCTGTGGTTTCCCCCGTTTGTGTCGTTTATCCAGCAAAGGGAAATTATGCTTTTGTACCCCAAAAACCCAGAACCGCCCCCCCCCTTGCCGAAGATTATTTTATTTGGCCTCGCTGTGGCCACAACGTTTTGGGTCATAAAAACCATTTGGGGTTCTTTAGCATTGAAAAAATTCTTTAAAAATTCTTTAAAGAAGGTCATATTTTTTTTTCCCTTTGGGCGAGGCCCCGGAAAAGGCTTCATTTTTGGGAAAAATTAAATCCCATAAACAGCACTCTTTTTCTTATCCTATTTAAAAGGACCAGGGGGATTTGGAAAATAAATCCCGGCTTTGGTTCGGAAACTCAGTAATGGTGAGGGATCTCCTTTAAATTTTTGCGGGCAGGGCCCATGCGGGCGGGTGGATTCGGGGCCCAGCATTTAAAATACCCCGAAGTTGCCTTTGAAGTAAATTTTATTTTCCTTTTTTTTGATCCACCCACCGGGTTTTGAAATTTTTTAAAAAATTTTTTCTTGGTAAGTGGCACCAAATCTGAATTTTCTGAAATTGTTGCCTAATGGTGCTCAAAAACAGAGTCCATTTTGGGTAAAGGTTTTTTTTGTTACAATCAGAGCAGGTTTAGAGTCTTAAGTTGTACTATGGGTACCTGTTTGTTTTGAAGTGTGTCGCCCAAGCCAGGGGTTTGGAAAATTGCGGGCGTTTCAGTCTTTTTGAGGGGGCAGGCGGGAAGCTTTAGTCGGCAAGCCGGAGGCCCGGTTTAACATGCGGGCAGTTTTTCAGTTTTTGAGGAGAAAGCAGGAAGCAAAAAGTCGGAAAGGCCCGGGATGGTCGGGTTAACTTGCGGGCTTTTTAAAGTTTTTTGAGGAGCAGGCAGGAAGCGTATTTAGGGTAAGGAAAGCGGGGGAAAAAGGCCAAAATAGAGTGGGACGGTTTAAAACTGGACAGGGGGGCAAAAATTATCAGGGGGGGCAAAATAACCCTCACAAGGGGGAAAATTTTTTAAAGGCTGGGTTTAAATAAAATTTTTCATGGGGGGGAAAGCAAAAATGAGGTCACAGGGCATGGGGTTGGAAAAAAACACGGAACTAACAAGATTCGCATTGAAGCTGCCCCAAGGCCCCTTTTTTGCTCGGGGACCCAGGGTAAGGGTTTGGGGTTTGAAAGGGGTTTGGGGAGATCGATTCCTGACAGGGGTTCCCAACATAATTTTTTCCCAAATCCCCATTTTTAAATTCAGTTATTGGGAATACCCAAACTTTCTGGATTTTTTAAAATATTAGATAAGCTGCGACGAGGATAAAAGCTGTTTAAAGGGGAGAGACTGTTTTTAAAAACTTTCCCCCACCTGATCGGATCTTCCAATCCCCCCAACTTTGCCCTAAGAAAACCAACTAGAGGCAGCGGGAAATTTAAACCTGGTTTTCTGCATAACGGGCCATCTGCGGTGATGGTAGTCCTCTTCCCCCAAATACCCCCGCATAGACCAGCCAACCCCTCACAGGAGGACTTTTAAAGCCTAAAATACTAAAGGGGGTTTTTTTTTTTGCTGTAGGCCTTTCCAAAATTGTCAAACCACTTTTCCCCATGGGATTGATGAAATAAAAAGGTGGACATGTTCTTCTTTTCAGGTGAAAGCTTCGTGTGGAGGGGTAACGGGGGTGGAGCAAAGGGGTGAGGGATCTAGAGGACCGGGCCACCCCAATGGACACTAAGGTATCTGATGTTACAGCCCAAGTTCTCAGACTCCGCCAACAAGTCGATGACCAAGAAAATTTCCTCAGGAGAGGCAACTTGAGATTTATTGGTCTCCCTGAGGGAGCGGAAGGTTCCCGATCGGAGGCTTTTCTGGAGACTCTCTTAATCAATAATTTTGGCAGTGAAAGTTTCTCCATAATGTTCGTTGTGGAGCGAGCTCACCACATTATGGCAAAGCCACCTCTGCCTGACGCTGGTCTGCATAACTTTATAGCAAAATTCTTGAATTATCGGGACCATGACACCCTATAACGCCTCCTGCATGAAAGGGGCCTGATCCCATATGAAAATGTACAGATACATGTGTACCCTGACTTTTCATTGGCGATCCACTTTAATTCAGCAAAGGCCAATCTCCGTGAGCTGTGACTGAAATATGCTGTGCTGTATTCTGCCAGACTCTGTGTTCAAGCGGGGGACAAAACTCATTTTTTTGACAACCCTGTGGACATTCAGGATTGGTTGGACAAACACCCGGAGGGGGACTTGTGTGGGCCCAATTGATCATCCAAGGCTCCACTTCTCCTCCATTTGTGATATCCTTTGCAAGTTTCATGAGACTTTCTAATAGAACTGTCTTGAGTCCTATTACATTTGAAGTCATGGCTCAGTCTCCCACAGATATATGAAGATGCCCGCTTTTTTTCCCACCACTTCATTCCCTCTCCTCCTTTCCTCCTCCCCACCCACTCTTTTTTTTTGCCCTTCCTCACCCTCCTCCCCTCTTTCTCCCTCCCCACCCTTTTTTCTCTCTCACTTGTCTTCTGTCCTTACTATTGGGCTCCTAGGGTCTAAATGTGATTTATGCCACAGAGTGATGATCCAGTCTATAAGGTATTTCTCCTAATGTGCATTGCTTGTGCTCTGATACTTGAGCGCTGTTTGATTGGCACCGGTAGCTATTTTTTATTGTTTTGGCTGTATTTTCTCCTTTTGCAGGTTCAATATGATTACAATTTGGGATATGCATCCAAAGGTTGGGGTTTGGCTGTGGGGTGGAGGAAGGCTTAACTGGTTCTTCAGTATTATGTGTCTGTGTTATGGACCGATCATCTTCCTGGTTGTACTTGGTAGGCATCTGGTAATTCTGATGTCCTAGGTGCGGTAGGGAGGCCTTTGCGGCATTCTTGGGTCCTTCTTTTCGATGCCCACTATAGCTCCTTTAAAATCTCTTTCCTGGAATCTGAGGGGCTGAACAACCCGATAAAATGTAATTTGGTGATGCGGATTCTTAAGTCATATATGGTTGATATCATAGGTCTTCAGGAGACACAACTGAATATTCCTAGATCCCACAAGCTCCTCAGGCCATGGGCAGGGTGGCTTTATCACTCAGCATATTCCCCCACACAAGAGGCGTGTCTGTCCTAATACATAAGAGCGTGCTTTTTCATCTGGATGTTATTGAAATTGATAGGCAGGGGAGATATATTTTATATATGGCTTTATTGATAATAAGCCACTGCTCCTGGTTAATACCTACATTCCTCCTCCCTTTCAATTGGCCATCATTCATTTGGCAGTAGCATTTATCCTGTGATGGCCAAATACTCCAGTTCTGTGGTTGGGAGATTTTAATTCAACCTTGCATACCATTCTTGACAGGTTTATTCCCGCGCAGACTCCTGAGCATATGGCTTCCCCTTCTCCCATGCAGCTGGCGGTGAATGCATATCCCGAATTGGGTTGATCAATGCATGTCGCTCCTCTCACCCTTCTGCTTCTCAATACTCCTGTTTTTCGCCAGGATATAATGTGTTGTTGAGGATTGTTCTGGCTCTAGATAATAGGTACCTCTTACTTTGTGTCAAGGAATGTGAATATTCACCCCGCTCGGTCTCGGACCACTCTCCTATTCTGATTCATTTGACTTGGTCGGATCTTGTCAGATCTAAAGCCTGGCATTTTAATCCGTACTGGTTCACGCTCCTTCCGCCTTTTGCGGAGCCAACACAGCAATCAAGCCTCTAGTCCTGCCACCAGAGCAATCCTGCTGAGGACTTTGTTAGCTGCTCAGCGCGCCAAATCCCTGTTCAGCCCCACAGCAGTCACAGTGCCTGGTGCAGACATGAGGCACACCGCAGTTCTTCAGGTACTGGAGCTTTTGGCACCATCACGCTGCACTCCATGGCTATTTTCAGCTGGCAAGGGGAGCCAGGTAGGGACCCTGGGTTATATTCATCTTATCGGCCAATTGCTTTGTTGCAGACGGATGTTAAGATACTAGCCAAGGTATTGGCCATGTGTCTTAATTCTGTCATTCCTTCATGCCGATCAATCAGGTTTCATGCCCAGGAAACACTTGGCCATGAATCTGCAATGGTTCTTTATGAATATGCAGACTTCCCATTCTAATGTAGGGACTAGGATACTGGTGTCTTTGGATTCTGTGGAGTTGAACTATCTGTGGTTGGTCCTTCATAGGTTTGGTCCATCTTTTATCTCCTGGGTTAAGCTGTTGTATTACCAACCAACTGCCAGCATTAGAGTTAATGGGCTTATATCAGACACACTGAATAACACAAAATATTAGTCCGCTCTTAGGTTTCCTTTGCAACAAGATCCAGGGCTGGAGTAAGCTTCCGCCAATCACTTATGGCTCAGTGAAGTTGATTCTTTCCCAAAATATTGTATGTTCTCATTCAGTCCCCAGTCTTTCTGAATCCCTCTGTGTTCTGTTCATTAAACTCTATTCTGATGTCATTTATTTAGAATAATGGTAGGGCTCGCCTCTCCACACAAGTCCTGTAACATCCCTGAGATTTGGGTGGTGCATCTGTTACCATTTTCACTTAATTTTCTCAGTGCAGCTTAAATCCATAAACATCAGTGTCCCATTATCCTTAAACCAAGCCTCTCAATATGGAAACAAGGATCTATGTTATCAAACAGGGGTGGATGAGAATAAGTCTCTTGGGTAATGATAATTTGCAGGAACTTCTTTCCTTAGACAGTTCTGTTTGGCAGGGGAGGGGGTGGTATATCGATCACAATTATATAAGGATTTGACCCTTAGGACATTCCAGGATCTGGCAGCTGAATATCGCATCCCTACTTCTTCCATACCTCCATCTATACCTCCTTTGTTAAAATCTCCCCCTTCTGGTGGCCTAATTAACTGTTTTTATACTTTGCTGCTCAGGAAAAAACTGGGTGCCTCGCTCCGGAAAAAAAAAAAAAACACTTGGGAGAGGAATGTGGGTCCTATGTTGGATGACCAGTGGGCAGTGGCATTAGAGGCTCCTAAGGCAGTGTCTCTGAAATATGAGGAGCGTTTGACCCAACTGCATATATTACATTGTGCATATTACACTACCACACGTTTACTTACATAATTCCCTGATGTATGCCCCAAATGCCTCTCCGTACTGGGTACATTTTTCCATGTACTCTGGGCTTGCTCCTAAATTCAGGGCTTTTGGCAACAAGTCCTCAGATTCTTGAATGATAAGATGGGACGCCCTGTACCAAATTAGCCTAAGCATTGTCTTTTATGTCTAGACCCTGAGGAGTACCCGTCCTCTACTTTCCGTACCTGCCTTACCAAGCTTCTGTTTATTGCTAGATAAATGGTCGCCTGGCACTGGTTGTCTAACTATACTCCTTGTGTACAGGATTGGATAACTGCAGTGAACGCCACTCTACCATATAAAAATATATTCACCTGCTTCGAGGATGTCTTGACAAATTTGTTAAAATTTGGCAGGACTGAATGGACACCACTCACCTCTGGCAATTCCCTGTGTGGTCTAGATTTAATTAGTAAGCCCTCTACCTGCTCGCTTGTGGTCTTGCATCATTTTGTCCAGATATGTTTTGGATCGGCTCGCTATTTCCTCTTTAATTCATGTGGTCCAGCCTCCCCCTAAGAAGCAATGTGGTCTACTTGGTTTAGCTCTACGGGTCTCCGGTCACCATATCTGTATATGGTATTCCTACTATGTCTGTGAATGACGCACACACGCATGTTTCAGCTGATAAACTTTATTGCTGATTGTTACATTGCTCTCAAGGTTATCTTATAATTTAATGTGATCACTTTTCACAAAATTGGTACCGTTCTATATTGAGTGTCGTTGATGTGCACAATTTCCGTAATGAGCCTCATAATGTGACAGCCCTGTATGACAAATTGTACTTTTTATATTTGCATTTTTACTTGCATATGTTCTTCATTTGATCATATGGTGTAAATTTTGTGCACCTTTCTTAATAAACTTGATTCTGTTTAAAAAAAAGTATAATAATCGGCAATTACTACAGGGAGTCATTAAGTCTACTTTAAAGAAAGAAATACAGAATGAGAAGCAAAACTTTTAGAAAGAGCATCGCAGAACTGTAAATGTTACATATGAAATTTCTGGTGTGCAAAATGTTCCCAGAAAGAGAAAAACAAAATGCACACAGGCAGCCATGTAAATGAACCATATGTTAAAAAAAGTACTGAAGGCCAAGAACAAAAAACGTCATAGATGGCACTGAAAACCTCATAGATGGCACTGAACACCTCGTAGATGGCACTGAACACCTCGTAGATGACACTGAACACCTCGTAGATGGCACTGAACACCTCACAGATGACACTGAGAACCTCATAGATGACAATGAAAACCTCATAGATGGCACTGACACCCTCATAGATGACCGTGAAAACCTCATGGATGGCATTGAGAACCTCATAGATGACATTGGAAACCTCACAGATGGCACGCAGAACTAGAGTGAGGATAAGTAATGACAAGGATAGCAAAAAATAATGCATAAAAACCATATCAATCAGATAAGAGTGATCATGACAGAAAGAGAAAAGACAGAGAAAACCGACAGCTCACAAGTCCATGATGTAGGAACAACAAAGCGAAGACTATAGAGCTGTCCTTGTGTTTAACATGGAATGCAAATGGGAACCCCCACCGAATGCTGTGAGTCTGGAGTAACACTAGAAGTGTCTTGACTGCAGCTCATACATACAGAGAGTACACCTGGAGAGGTCTGGAAAAAGGCCTAATCTAGTACCTTCATATGAAATGTCCTGCAGGAGTCGGGCATTCCTCACCATCTCTTCTGTATAGTGGTGGATTCTGTATATGATGTGCCTAGGCTGCGATAAGTCTTGACTTTGTGGTCTCAGTTTAGACGGTGTAGGAATTAGTTCAGATGAGCGCACTGATTCTGGCAAACTACAAATTCTTATGTTGCTTCTTCTATTGCGGTTTTCAAAATCGTCAACTTTGGCTGCAATTTGAGTCTGAAGCGACGTCTGTTCAGCCACAGCCGATTGCAAGTTAGAGATTCTTGAAGATTTGAAGATTCTTGTTCAGACTCCAGTTTTTGAACTTTGTCTGATATAACTGGGTGTATATCATGTCGCCAGGCTGACTGAAGATCACTTGCCAGTTGTCCCATGTTCTATTTGGATGAAACAGGAGGGTCTGAAATTCAGGATGTGTTTGTAGAGTGGTTAAAGCATCCACTGGGGGAGGCAGAGTCCCTGCACTTAAAAATAGATATCTTAGATAATCAAAGGAGATCAACTTTCAACCAGATCTACAACAAACACTTGTTTTAAAATATGAGAAAAAACATTTCATCAATTTTAACATAATTATATTGTTATAATTACATAAATCTCGCACTTACATTCAGGTCTAAGATGACCCGAGCACTTCATTCTTCAGACTCCAGTGGTCTTCAGATGTATCCAATTTCATTCAGTTAGGAAAATAAGGGGTTAAGCAGTAAATAACTAGCTGAACCTTATTTTCCCTCCAGTCTATTCACTTATGAACCTGGAGTTTTTGCCCCAAAAAGGGAGGCCCCAAATCGCACCCTGGTGAACCCTATTATCACGCTTTCAAGCAAAAATTCTCACACTCTATACACTTCATCTTACTACCACTGACCAGATCATCTTCAGGCCTTTGTGTGACCTTTGGTAGACATGATGTCATAGTTTACATAGTTTGTAAGGCTGAAAAAAGACAAGACGTCCATCCAGTTCAGTCTATTTTGCTAAAGTGTTGCTAAAGTATTTCTAAAGTGTTGATCCAGAGGAAGGCAATCTGCTTTGGGGTTTCTGGACCATCATGGTTATGATAGAACCCCAGTAGTGGATCTATTTAAGGGGAAACACGTTGTGTTGCCCTATTCAGGGTTATATCTAACTCAAGTCCTTTATCTTTTTTGTGTATTGAGCCAGTTTCTGGACTCGATTATGGTATAGAGTATGAGATTTTTTTCTTGAAAGAGGGTGATAATAGGGTGCACCAGGGTGAGATTTGGGGCCGCCCTTTTCGGGGTGAAAACCAGGTTCATAAGGGAAGAGACAAGAAAGAAAATAGGGTTCAGCTAGTTATTTTCCTTAGTAAATGAAATTGGATACATCTGAAGACCACTGGAGTCTAAAGAATTCAAGTGCTAGGATCATCTTACACCTGATTATAAGTGCAAGATTTTTCTGTACCTTCCTCTTATATAATTTTCGTTAACGTGATGAAATTGTTTTTTTTTTCTCATACTTTAAATAAAGTGCTTGTTGTATATCTGGCAAGTGTTCATCTCCTTTGATGTCTATTTGATTATCTTAGATATCTATTTTTAAGGGAAGGGATATTTATTAAAACTTAAGGTTTAGGTCTTGTTTTTGCTTTAGATTTACTGTTCCCACATTCTGAGCCGGAATATGGTTTCTCCTCCTGTGTGAATTCTCACATGTCCTAACAAGGTGTGTTTTTATAGTAAAGCCTTTCCCTTCTAAACAATGTTGAGGCTTCTCTCTCTGTGGTGGAATTCTCTCATGTGTACTAAGATTGGATTTACGGGTTAAGGTTTTCCCACATTCTGAACTTTAATATGGCTTTTCCCCTGTGTAAATTTATCTCATGCTGAACAAGATATATTTTAGTAGTAAAGCTTTTCCCACATTCATGAGCAGGAAATATGGTTCTCTCCTTGTGAATTCTCTCATTTCTAAACAAGGTGTGATTTTATAGTAAAGTTTTTCCCCAACATTAAAAATGTATGTGGCTTCTCTCCTGTGTGAATTCTCTCATGTATAATAAGGTGTGATTTCATAGTAAAGCTTTTCCCGCATTCTAAACATAAATATGGCTTCACACCTGTGTGAATTCTCTCATGTATAATAAGCTCTGATTTAATTCTAAAACATTTTCCACATTCTGAACATGAATATGGCTTCTGTCCTGTGTGAATTGTTCCATGCTTAACAAGGCATGATTTAGTAGTAAAGCTTTTCCCACATTCTGAACAGAAGTTTGGTTTCTCTTCTGTGTGAATTCTCTCATGTGTAATAAGTTCTGGTTTAGTAGTAAAGCTTTTCTCACATTCTGAACATGAAAACAGCTTCTCACCTGTGTGAATTCTCTCATGTAGAATAAGTTCTGATTTACTTCTAAAACCTTTTTGCACATTTTGAACATAAATACGGCTTCTCCCCTGTGGAAATTCTCTCATGTAAAATAAGTTCTGATTTAATTCTAAAACATTTCCCACACTCTGACCCAGGGAATATGGCTTCTCTCCTGTGTGAATTGCCCCAATGCTTAAAAAAAGTATGATTTAGTAATAAAGCTTTTACCACATTATAAAAATGTATGTGTTTTCTCTCCTTTGTGAATTAGCTCATGTATAACAAGATATGATTTAGTAGTGAAGCTTTTCCCACATTCTGAGCAGAAATATGGCTTCTCTCCTGTGTGAAATTTCTCATGTATAACTAGGTTTCCTTTACTTTTAAAGCTTTCCCCACATTCTGAACAATGATATTGCTTATCTCCTGTGTGAATTCTCTTATGTATAACTAGGGCTGATTTACTTCTATAACATTTCCCACATTCTGAGCATGAATATGGCTTCTCTCCTGTGTGAATTCTCTCATGTTTAACAAGCTGTGTTTTCTGTTTAAAGCTTTTCCCACATTCTGAGCATAAATATGGCTTCTCTCCTGTGTGAATTCTCTCATGTTTAATAAGATCTGATTTCTGTTTAAAGCACTTTCCACATTCTACACACGAATGTTTCCTTCCTGTATTAGTACTGCTGTATGTAGATAGAGCTGAGCTTTTTTTAAACGGTTTACCACTTTGCATCATTTCACCCACTTTCTGGCCTTTACTTTGGGTAACAATCTGTGACTGCTCAGCAGAAGGTTCCTCATGATTAAGAGCATTAGAAGATAGATCTGTTCTCTGAAGTCCTGGATGTACATTAATAGTAATTAGGTTTTCTCCTGAAGAGCGCTGCTTGATCTCTCCATCTTCTATTTTGTCAATTAGAGATAACATAAAGTCTTCTGCAGAACGCGTTGTGTAATTTTCTGATGAGATTAACAACAGATTTCATGAGTTGTAATTTTTTGTTGTAAACCACAAAGTAGTCACATTTACATTCTACATTGTTATCAGGATGGTTTACACGTGGCTTATTCAGGATACCTGGCACTGACATTTTTTGAGCCAATAGAAGTATTGGGCTTAAAGGAAATAAAAAGGAAGAACTTTTACTTCTCCTTCCTGCAAGATCCACTACTGGCTCAAAAAACTACAGAGACAGATTTAAAAACCCCCATGTGTGAAGCCTCTGCTGTGGAGAAACACACATGCTCTTCTTGTGCCAGAAATAAATCAAGCAAAGAAAAGGAATATAAAGGGATGTTCAAACAGCGTATTTATGGACGCACTTCACAGTGTAACTGTGCCTAAGTATGATCCGCAAATAAGGTAAAACAAGTGCAGCTCTCATTGAGAACCATGATTAAGTGCCGAGACATTTTGGCTTGAACCGTGTAGACATGCGGTTGGTTTTAAACCATGTTTTTTAAACTTTTCTAATAAAATGTGCGTTTTACTTTAACATTTTTTGGATTCCTCTCTGCGCAAGTGCCGGAAGATTTCTTCATACATTCGCATTCTGTCTCAAGCCGCCACAGCCGATGGTTCCTTCCTAGAGTACTGCAATTAATCAGGAGGGTGCGGACGTTCAATCTGAAGGGAGAATACTGGTGAGCGTTTTCTGGGTTTTTTTTTTTTTTTTTTTCTCCCTGTTTTCAAGCATAGAAAATTATTGTCATAGTTCAGATGATGATGACTTTACGATTGTATTTCTGGCCCCATACTGTATTGCTGTAATGAGGAGGGACCTGTCACTTCTTCCAGGCACCGGAAAATAGAAAAGTATTCAAGGCAGAAAGCTGCCCCGGGCCATCCTGCGTTGGGACTGCCTGCCTGCAAGTGCTTACTGTTTACAGCCCTAGTGAATGCAGTGTTTACCTGTGTCCGCCCCAGAACGCCATGTGAACATACCCTGAAACTTTACTTTTGACTCACTATAAAATGTTTCATTGACAATGTCCAGAATTCTGGGCTGCACCCGGTCACCACTTTCATGACACGAACTTTGAACTTTAAAAAAAATACCTTGTCTGGCAATCAGGCCTGTCTTCTGTTGACACACTCGGTGCTTTACAACCAATTGGGCATCACTTTTATACAGAAAGAGGGACTTCCTATGAACTTAACCTTCCTCTAGTGTTAGCTTTCTGTTACTCTTTCTTATGTTAACGGGTCGGTTTTGACCCGTGTCTTAAATCAACCCTAGGATACCCTAAAAACAGTTATTTTTTGATCCAATTTGTTTCTTACCTCTTAGTTACCTTGTTAGGGTTTCTCATCCATGGAAGGATTGATTTTAATATTTTTGTTGTGGCCCCCAGGGCCTTTCATTTGAGAGCGTACCCTTCATTTTCAATACAAAAATATTGTCAAATGAACCTCAAGAGAATAATATAAACTTAAAAAAGTTTGAGTTATTACCTGACTATTACTGAGGGTTTTTAGAAACACATTCTTAAATGTAAAAAAAAATATACATATATATATTTTATATTATTAACTCTAGTAACATCTATGGTGTTACAGGTCAATTTTGACCCATATCTAACTACTTTATGAAAAAGGCAAAAAACAGATTTTTTTTTTTTTTTTTTATAGAAGTTTAATACAAATAAAAGATGAAAATTATATTAACATTTGCAATAATAATAAAAATAGCTTTTCTAGTCAAACAAACAATCAATCAAGCAAATTCAAAAGAAATAAGTACTAGTTTTTAGATGCATTAGTATTTAGTGCATCTGTGGCAAAAAGTGACACTTTTGTGTTTTTCTTTGCAGGGTATTTTTGCAGGCGAAGCAGGTTGTGTTTGTCTTTTTGTCCCTTTTTGCTAGGGCAGACCTGACACCTCTTTCTTTAGAATCAGGAGGTCTCACTGGGGTTGTGGCTGTTGTGGTTGATTGTTTGAGGCAGGGCTGGTTGAGGAGGATGCTGGTGATGATCTTTTTTGTGTTGCTGTGGGTGTGGGCAAGCACTTGTTGAGCTCTGTAAATTGTCGGACCAAGGCTGCAGCGGCTGGGTCTCGGGGCACCCGTTCCCTTTTGGGCAATTGTGCCGCCTTGTGACAAGGGATCTTTCCTAGTTCCTCAAGAAACATCCCCGCTTGTTTTTTTTTCTTTGAATTCCATCCTTGGTGAATGTGGGTCCACAACACAAATGCATTGTATGTGACATATCAAGGATGTTGGAAAATACAACCGTTGGCCATCTCCTAGTCATTCGCTGGCAAGTGTAGGTGACAGTTTAGCTTGTCCAAGTTTTCGACTCCCCCCTTTGTTTTTTGTTATTTTAGCTCGAATGATTCTGGGCTTTTTGTCACTTTCCCGATGACACAGCTACATCTTTGTGAAGTGTGGACATCAGTACCACATTCCGTCGTTTTTTGGGACAGTATGAAACAGCAGTGGTGGTGTCTGTGAAAACAAACTTTGAGGAAAGTGGAGCCCTGTCCTTCATCTGCAACAATTCAGCGGGCAGCTCAGGTTTGTTTTTTTTCACTGTGCCCACCATTGTCCAAGGTCATAGCTGGTAAAAAAATTGTCACAAGTAATGTTGTGACCCCTGCAGGGCCAGTAGTCATATCGAGGGCACTACAGTTTTCCTTGTTTTTTCAGGAATGCCGCTTGCAGACTTGCCTGTTAAATCTGTAGCTTCCATGCATAGCTAGTTTTTGCATCACAGGCTGCCCCGATTTTTATGCCGTATTTGCCTGGCTTACTTGGCATGTATTGCCCCGGAAGGGCATTTTCCGCGGAAAGGGAGAAAAACGTTCGTCTAACTGTCCACCTCTGGCCCTGGGTTGAACAACAGTGGGAAAGGGGCCCGCACCCAATTTCTCCCAAACATCCCTGATGGGAGCAGTTTGTCAGATTTTGTTCTGGTGTCTCTGTTGTCCAAATCTGAGGACTCTTGAAAATCATCTGAAACTTTGAAGTGACATTGTTGCCCGGAAAATATTTCTGCCTGTCGATGCGTCCCAGAGACTACAGTGGCCTCACGGGAGGAGTTTTTACACTCCGCAAGGAGAAGAACACCAATGTAGGGCACCCAGTCATCATCATGAAGGTCATTTCCCCATGTTTGCCGTGGACTTTTTTTCCTTCAAGGTTTGTCATAGCAATAAGGACTTTTTTCATTGACAATGCATAAATGATCAAAACATGTCTTGATGTCACTTACTCCCTTTTCACACAAACCTTGTGATCCAGGGGTAATTTTTATGACATTTGCAGCAACTTCCCTGCATGTACATTTTGGAGGTACTTGGCTCCAAATGATCTTGCACTTTTGGATTTGAAAACTTTTCAGCGGAGCAGCCACACCGGTGACCTCCTCATCAGACTGATCAGAACCGTCTGTGTCTTCCGGTTGATACTCCACATCATCTTCCTCCTCAGAAACATGTTCATCTGTATCAGTTTGCTGCTTTTTTTCCTCTGACTCATTATCATCCAAGATATAATCCAGAATTTGGCTTGCATCTAATCTTCTCCTCATTGTTGCATGGTGTAAACTGAAAATGTATACTCTGCAAAGTACCAACTGTAAGCTGATTTGGCCATACATGCCTGGACATGTCCCTAACTCAAGTTGTTGGAGGTAGAGCTGGCTGTTGGTTTATATTGTGTTTATGAGTTCAGTTTTGGGACTTATTATTGTTCTTTTACTCTTATATTAGACCTGGGTCGAAATTGACCCCAACAACACAAATGTTATAATTTTAATAAGAGCATTTTACAATTTAGTAAAATAGTTTTATTTTATTGTATTTTGTTTAAAAATAAGTTCCTGAAAAAGTCAAAAAGTCTTGATGCAATAAACAAATGTATGTAGAATTTGTATGCATTTAAAACCTAAAACGGGTCGGTCACGACCCTAACACTAGAGGAAGTAACAATTTTTTTTCTAGTTTTTTGGGTGTTTTTGTTTTGTATTTCACGTTTGATGCAAATAAAAATATAAAATTCTCCCTCATTAGCAGAGAGCACAGAAACTTACACCCCTGAATGGCGGGATGAACCATCTTTCAGCAGGATGGTAGCAAAGCAGATGCCGTCACATTTCATGGAAAAAAAACAGCCCTGCCTGTCAGCTGTAGGTAAAAAGGTTACATTGGTTTGCATTGGAAAACCTACCCTGAATTGGAATATTCAAGGGTGTCTCAATCATCAATACAGATCCCAATATCCAACCTCTATCACATTTACCGGCATAAAGTGAGCAAAACCATCAGGGAGACAGAGAGGGAAGGACTAGATTCAGTGAAATTATATGAAAGCTAAATGTCAGATGCTTCCTGTGGTGGTGAAAGGAGGTCATGGAGATAATGGTTCTTCCCTTGTTTTTGGGTCAGTTTGGGAGGAGGGCCACTTATGAATATTTGCAGAAATAGTTTGGTGGGTTACTCTTCACTATCCCCCCATACTGTGGACTATGCTGTAATATATCCAGTAATTTACTGGGTGACATTTCTCCATATGAGCAGGCTGAGCCCAATGATCAGTTCCATGGGTCACTCCTGTTGCTTTTTGGTGTGTTCATATCCCATTATGGCTTCGTTCATCTGATGGAAATCTCCTTGTGGCCTACATCAGGCCGCTATACCAAAGAAAGGCTAAACATGAGATGTGAATGGAACCTAACCTGTATATGACAGCTGCCCCTTCACAATGAGGGAGAGGAAACATTGTGAGGAATTGAAAACCTTATTTATTATGTACATAAAATGCTAACAATTAGGGTATGATCACTCGGCGTGTTGTGTCCGTGTGGACATACGTTATTAGATGTGTGTTTGGATCTGTCTATTGGACCTTAGACCAAACACTCATCGAGCAAATAACAGTGTGTTTCACATTGCTTGCAATGGTAAACACGCATCGGCGTTCAGGCGAGTGATCTCACTTATGTCTTCCTGATGCCTCTCATTGCATCTTTCGGATCCGTTCTAAGAATTGACATGTAAATTCTTTACCCGAAAGACATAGCAGGAGCTCTATTATAAACTAAAAGGTGCGATCCTGCTGCAGCCAAACACGCACCTATGTGTTGGATACATGTTGGATGCATTTTGTGAACAGACTCTTAGTGTGTTAGATTGTGCATAGGGAGACCCCATATGCACTTCCCTATGTACAAGCTAATATATTAATGTCATATATAAGTTTATATTTTCTCTCTCTCATTGATAAACAATTTCCCCCATGAGTCCATCTCAAATTATGGGAATACAACTATTGGCAAGGCTGCAGTTATAGAGGCATTTCTCAAGGAGGGAAAAATTCTGGAAAGGATCAACATTGTCCGGGCAGCTACTCATAGATTAAGAATCTAGGGCAAGAATAACCCTGTGAGGAACTTCATTTCCCTACCCCCTGAGGGGTCGCCAGTATTGATTATTATCCCCTTTGTGGGGCAGCCACTAAGGATACAGACCTGTCCTATTATTGTCAGGATGTGGTAAGGCTGCTCCATTATTATTATTATTATCATCATTTATTTTGGAGCGCCCTTGATTCCAGGGCGCTGTATATTTCAGACGGGTACATAAATAACATTGGTCAAACAATTACAAAGTGACAATAAGTGAATGACAACTGGTACAGAGGGAAAGAGGTCCCTGCCCGCGAGGGCTTACAATCTACAGGGAAGGGGTGAAGAGACAGAAAGTGAGGGGCAGACATGTTTGTGGGGCGGAGGAGTGCAACCCGGTTAATCTTGGTTATAGGCAATCCTGAAGAGGTAGGTTTTCAGGTTACGTTTGAAGCCGGTGAGAGAGGAGGAGAGTCTGAGGTGTTGGGGCAGTGAGTTCCAAAGTGTGGGGGAAGCACGAGAGAAGTCTTGGAGACGGTTGTGTGAGGAGCTGATGAGAGGGGAGCAGAGGAGAAGGTCCTGTGAGGAGCGGAGTTTGCGTGAGGGGAGGTATTTAGAGAGTAAGGCAGAGATATATGAAGGGGAGAGGTTATGGAGAGCCTTGTAGGTCGAAGTTGCTAGCTTGAACTGGATTCGCTGGGCAATGGGTAGCCAGTGAAGGGATCGGCAGAGGGGAGAGGCAGAGGAGTAGCGAGGAGAGAGGTGAATCAGACGGGCAGCAGAGTTAAGGATGGATGGGAGGGTAACGAGGGTGCTAGCTGGGAGGCCACAGAGGAGGATGTTGCAGTAGTCGAGGCGGGAGATGACGAGGGCATGGACAAGCATTTTTGTGCTTTCAGAGTTAAGAAATGAGCAGATTCGGGAAATATTTTTTAGGTGGAGGTGACAGGCAGAGGTGAGGGATTGGATGTGCGGTGTGAAGGACAGATTGGAGTCAAAGATTATCCAAAGGCAGCGGACCTGTGGTGCTGGTGAGAGAGTGTAGCCATTAACAGAGATAGAGCGATCGGGTGGAGAGATGGAGTGGGACGTTGGGAAGATAATGAATTCAGTTTTCTCCACGTTTAGTTTTAGGAGACGGGAGGAGAAGAAGGAGGAAATGGAGGACAGACAGTCAGGGATCCGGGAGATTAGAGAGGCGACATCTGGGCCGGAGATGTAGAGTTGGGTGTCATCAGCATACAGGTGGTATTGAAAGCCGTGTGAAGCTATGAGCTGACCCAGACCAAGATTGTAGATAGAAAAGAGTAGTGGGCCCAGGACTGACCACTGGGGGACACCAACAGAGAGAGGCCGGGGGGAGGAGGTGGAGCGAGAGTGAGAAACGCTGAACGTCTGATCAGTGAGGTAGGAGGATATCCAGGAAAGAGCCAAGTCCGTGATGCCGGAGGAGAGGATGTGTAGAAGGAGTGGTCGACAGTGTCAAAGGCAGAGGAAAGGTCTAGGAGGAGGAGCACAGAGTAGTGGCGTGAGGCTTTAGCAGTTACTAGGTCGTTGGTGACTTTGGTTAGGGCGGTTTCAGTAGAGTGGGGGGGACGGAAGCCCGATTGGAGCGGGTCAAGGAGATAGTTGGTGGAGAGATGGGAGGAAAGTTGAAGATGGACGTGTTGCTCAAGGAGTTTAGAGGCGAATGGAAGCAGTGAGATGGGGCGATAGATGGACAGTGAGGAGGGGTCAAGAGATGGTTTCTTTAGGATGGGGGTGATGGTCGCATGTTTAAATGAGGAAGGGAAGATGCCAGAGGTTAATGATAGATTGAATAAATGGGTGAGGGCTGGGATGATAACAGCACTAAGGTCAGGGATGAGGTGAGATGGGAGTGGGTCAAGTCTACAGGTGGTGAGGTTCGATTTGGACGTAGAGAGGAGAGCTTGTCAGGAGTGACTGGTGAGAAGCGAGTTAGGGGGAGTAGTCATGAGCAGGGACAGAGGTGGGCTGTGGGGACACCACAGGAATAGAGGTAGGCTGAGGGGACTGCAGGGTGAAGCTTTGTCTGATGAGATTTATTTTATTATGGAAGTGAGTTGCAAAATCATCTGCTGAGAGGAGAGATGGGGGAGGGGGTGCTGGTGGACGCAGGAAAGAATTGAAGGTGTTAAAAAGTTGTCTGGGGTTGTGGCACAGGGAGGATATGAGAGTCGTGAAGAAGTCTTGTTTGGCTGAGGTGAGTGCGGATTTAAATGTGTGCAGTGATTCTTTATATGAGGTGAACTCAGTGGTGGAGCGGGTTTTCTTCCAGCGGCGTTCAGCAACTCTAGAAGCTCGCCTCAGCCGTTTGGTGGAGTCTGTGTGCCAGGGTTGTCTGTTGATTTTGTGGGTTCTGTTGTGTGTGAGACGAGCGACTGAGTCAAGAGTGGAAGTGATTGTGTTGTTGTAGAATGTGGTGGCTGCGTCTGGATCAGCAACTGAGGATATGGTAGAGAGAGATGCAAGAGAGTCAGAGAGAGTGCATGGTTTGAGGTTTTGTAGGGTCCTGCGTGGGTGTACTAGATTTTGGGCAGGAGGGGCAGGTGGAGTGGTGATGGGGGAGAAGGTGAGCAGATTGTGGTCAGAGATAGGGAGAGGAGAGTTTGAGAGGTTAGATAGGGGGCAGAGGCGGGTGAAGATGAGGTACAGTGTGTGTCCATCTGTGTGAGTGGCTCAAGAGGTCCACTGGGAGAGGCCAAAGAAGGAGGAGAGTGACAGGAGTTTGTTAGTAGTGGAGTGGGGAGTATCGATTGGAATGCTCCATTCTTTCTAGTTGTAATGACCAGCTCTTCACACTTGTATCAAGCATTTGGGATTGCGGTGACTTATTATTTGGGATTGTGTGTATGGAGCTCATACTGGCTCACCTGCTCTCTGGGCTCATTGAAATTAAATGTATGTGTTATTAGCGGCTTCACCCACTTAGATTATTTAGCTTTGTTAGATCTTGGAAATCAGATTTTTTTAAATTTTTTTTACCGAGACTCATTTCAGATAAATGCTCCTGTGTCTGGATATTGAGGTTACATCTTTGTCTTGGCTCCTCCTGGAAATCTTTCGTTTCCATCTCAGATGGTCTTTATCATTTACCCAGTGCTGGTCAGAAGAAGCCTCTGATGGCCACATGTATGAAAACTGTGTAGGTGTAAGACTGTCTTTGTTGGCTATAGCAACCAATCAGAACAACCCTTTCATTTTTTCAGAGCTCTATATAAAGGGGGAGCTCTGATTAATTGATACAGGCAACAAAGAGTCTTAGGCCAAGACAGTATTCATACATGTCCCTCCTAGAGGGCAATGTCTGCAGGAATCACTCCACATCCTGTGTAGAACATGATCTAGGTGGTCTGACTGATCTACTGAGCATGTGTGACCATCAGTGTAAGGAGCTGCACTACAGCTCATCCCCAGGGCTGCCAGCACAGGAGCCTATCCATTTGCTGCTACATGTGGCTCCCAGGATCTCTCAGTGTCTGCTCTGTTACTCCCTGCTCCTTTTTATGTAGGGTGCGTGCTGGATTTCAGATATAAAGGGCCAGTGCTTGATGCCTCTCTGCCTTGGTCAGTTGCTGTCCAAATGAGGCTAGTTTAGGGTGACACCTCCCCCAGCTCTGTGCCATATCTTCCATGTACTTCACACTGTTTTGAACTGATTCTCATGCATTTGTTCCTGGTTCCTGACCTTGCCACGTGCCCAGTTTGGTAACTCAACCTTCACTAAGAAAGTACTTCACTTGCTCTGTGCTTCAGTTTGTTAGAGAAAAACCTTCTAGTCTGCTCCCTTAGTACCGTGCTTGAACATAAACTGTAACTGTGAGCGACTGCATCAGGGGTAGTGGCCTGGGAGTTACCTGCAGCAAAGTGAGGATCCTTGTGTGAGGATTAGAGGGTGAAAACCAAGGGGCTCTTTAGACCCCGCTCCCCAGCAGGGTTGATGCAGATATCTGTCAGTGATCCAGTGGATCCACCTCCCAGATCTGATGAGTCGTTACAACCAGCACTGGACACAGGAGGTGGAAAATGTGAGACAGAATGAGGAAAACAGCAAAGGGTCGATATCATGTAACCTCAATATCTGGACACGGGAGCGATTTATTTCCAGATTAATTATTGTTACATTCTTCATAATCTAACAGAGGAAATCAATATTAATCTGTGGAAAATCCTTTCAAGGTGAATGTGTCACCAAGAGATTATAACTGATAGAAACCTGATAATGATGCAGATTCTTCTCTTCTAAGCTGTTTTATATGATCAGAGATATTTTACCTCTGTTTTCTGTCTATGATTATGGAAGGCAGTCATTGTATCTAAACTGCTTTTATCAGATACAGGCTTTACTCCTGAACATAGGAGACTACACACAGGAGCTGACTCACTGACTTCTATGGGGGAGTGTTTGCGGCTCTGTGACCTGGGAAGAAGTCATTGTGTGGGGAGTGGGAGCTGTGACCATCTCCTATTATGAATGGTGATAAGCTGTATTATCTACACATTGGTGTCACCTTCCATTGTAATCCATCTGTGATGATAATGAGGAGACTCTTCTCTACAGAAGAGGAAGTGTCCGCCTATTATTAGGATTAGTGACCACAGTGACACCTACAGGAGTTCAGGATTTATCAGAATATAGACAGAGATAGGAGAAACTAAAAAAATCAAAACCAATAACTAAAAATGCTTAATAAATCTGCTTCATATAAACAATAGGTTATTTCCTGATGACATATTCCCTTTAAATCTCTAACATGGCCACCAGTGCCGTCCTGCACCCAAAGTAATAGGCAAGATAACCCAGATCTATCTCCTTACCTTGTGACATCAGAGGCCGGTGATTCTCCAGATCCTCCATCATGACGTCCTTGTACAAATCCTTGTGTCCTTCTAAATATTCCCACTCCTCCATGGAGAAATAGACAGCAACCTCCTGACACCTTATAGGAATCTGACACACAAAATGATACGGTCATCACCCAGACCCCTTCAGTGGTGTTACTGTATAATGTCCCAGCATTCCCAGCAGTGTCACCTCTCCATTTCAGCAGCTCCGTCTCTTGTTGGTGAGTTCTAGGATCTTCTGCTTATTGTCCCTCTCATGTATTCAGTGAGTGCGGGGGAGGCTCTATGATGGGCCCCCGGGTCCCTCCTCCTGACACACAGGGACAGCTGCTGGGGCCACACAGTCACCTGACGTCTTCTTCACTACTGTGTAAATCCTGTGTATGGAAGAACCCCGGATCAGTGACCGATCTCCAGAAATCTAGTGACTAGAACTAATATTATTCCTGCACGGAGAGACGTCCAGGACACGTGTGGACTTCTGAGCTGTGAATTCCCCTGATAACTTCCTCTGGCAGAGAAGTGTAAAGCTGAAGACCTTGTAGGGGAAATGCTTATGGTAGGAAAGTCTTATTTATCACTAAGTATTAGGATCCCAGTATATTTTTTACTATAGTTTATCATTGTAGTAGATGTTCTCCTAAGCTTGTGGCTGAACATCCTGTGTACATGACCGGACAATCAGCCAAGAGACATTTATCAACTTCAGTAAAATGAAGACTCTGTCCATGAGGCATAAAATTATTTATTTGTATGTAACCCAGATAAAGTGTAAGGCGCTGATAATAAAGTGAAATCATTACACTGATATTCACCCCTTGTGTCTGTTGATTCTTTGAGCCGCTAAACCACTGCCTCATCTCTGATTAGTTGTGATTCAGACAACAACCTTCCACCATTTTGTTGTCTGTCCTTAAACAATTTCTATTTTTTATGAATATCTGTTAATGAAGTCTCTGGATGTGACCCTGGTGTATACTGTAGAGCTCTACTAACCCTACATCTGGAATACCGGGGTCATTTAAAGAGACCAGCTGCAAAAAGAGATGGGTAAAGTAGAGACCAAAAGCCTCAAACTCAGGAGAGGCTGAAATCAGCAATAAGTGACTAACCCGCCTGGGATAAACATAAACCTGTCCTATTATTAAAAATAAGATAATATAATATAAAGACAATCAAATGGGTGAAGTGGTCTTCTATGGCCAACATATGCTATGTTTCTATATAACTGTCAAAATAGTGGAAAAAATCTGAGTCTCTGGGCTGAACCCGGCCATCTGATTCCCTTGGCTGCTTTGGGCTGAACCCGACCATCTGATTCCCTTGGCCCCTCCAGGCTGAACCTGACCATCTGATTCCCTTGGCTCCTCCAGGCTGAACCCAACCATCTGATTCCCTTGGCTCCTCCAGGCTGAACCCGACCATCTGATTCCCTTGGCTCCTCCAGGCTGAACCCGACCATCTGATCCCTTTGGCTCCTCCTGGCCTCTCCTCCTCGGTTTAACGGGCGACTCACCATTTTCCTTGCTCCTATAACATTACTATGGCTACACTGGTTCCCATGATACATAACTGACCATACTGGTGGCTGATCCGCAGCTCAGTTCATCACTTGGAAGCTCTTGAAGCTCTTACACAGGATGCTGGATTCCTCCTATCATGGATTTTCTCTTCTATCATTGACTTGTTAGATAATAAAGATGATAGAAATTTAGAGAAGTTTACCTCTCCAGTCACCAGGTGGAGGATCTCCAAGGTGAGGTCTAATATTCTTCTGCTGATCTCATTCCTGTCTGTGTCTATCGTTGGTGGCTCATTCAGGAGAAGGAACGCTGTGTATGAGAATAGGAGAAAACTGGATGAACTGGAAGGTTCTAGTACTGCAGGGGCCTTTATGGAGAAAGGAGGGGCCCCAAATCCTACAGGGGCCACATCATATGTGACATACAGAACCTCTGGGGGCAGAGGAGAAGCAGCTTCTCAGAGCCATCACCACATGGATACAGGGTGTTCCTAAAACATCCACAGGATATTCCATAATGTCTGATAGATGAGGGCCCCACCTCTGGGGGCCGCGCTCGGCTGTGTCTGTAACTCCTATAGAAGTTAATGGAGAGACCCCTGTACATGAGTGGCCACCTCTCTGTTCATTCCCCACCTGGATGCAGTTCCCCCATCTCCATGAGGGTCGGGTCTGTTCTCCAGAGGTGAGACCCACATCTATCAGACATTTATGGGAGACGCTGTGGATACATCAGAAATGTCCATGTTGGGAAAACCCCTTTATGTTATAACTGATGAAGGACTTGATGCATCAGGTGAGAATATGAAGCCATTTCCCCAGACAGTGAGGACTTGACACACGGCTGATACTGGGGGATGGGATTCATCACAGTGATTGGGATAATTCACCATTTCAAGCTTCATTAACAGTCAAACATTGTGTATTACATATGTGCCCGCTCTCATAGGATCCCTATAACCCAAGCATTGGCAGCTATAGTACATCCCAAGGCTTTGTCTGAAACATAAAGTGCGGACAACAGGGCAGAGCCTCAGTGCTTCTCATATACAGGGGAGGATCTCTGTGTGGCAGCAATAACTCTACTAGGACAGCGGGAGACTGTAGCTGAGGGAAAGCTGCTGAGCTCCAAGAGAACAAGAGTACCGGGGATGAAACCCAACCTGACAACGAAACACGATAAGGTTACAAAAATAAATACAATCAAAATTAAAACAAGAAATGTCCCTAATGTTAAATATATTATTATACTTGCAGTCAGACCGGCAATAGGAAGTGCATCCTCCATCTTAGATTTGGCCATGACGCTTATTGGATGCTTTCATCCCCTGACATCAGGCCCCGCTCTGGTATATCTACAGAGCTGGGCGGGATAAGGAGCCATTTTGGATTAGATGTGGCTATTTTAAGGGGACTATCTTTTTTTAATCAATTCTTGGCTCCTGACTTCAGCTTGTTCCTGATCTTGCAGCCCATCTCCTTTCTGCCTTGACCTTTGGCTTGTCCTTGACTAAGGAAGTTCTTCACCATCTCCAACCTTCAGCTCGACAGTGACCAGGCTTCTCGTCTGTTCCTCTAGTACCATATTTTAACATAAGCTGTAACCATAGGTGACTACATTGGGGTGAGTGGCTTGGGAGAAACCTGCAGCAAAGTCAAGATAGTTGTGCGATGGTTAAAGGGTAAAAACCAAGGGGCTCCTTACACTTTGCTCTCCAGCATGTTTGATTCAGATATCTATAAGTGATCCGGTGGATCCACCTCCCGAATTTGACGAGTCATAACAACCAGCACTGGACACAGTAGATGGAAAATATGAGACAGAATGAGGATAAAAGCAAAAGGTCGATATCATGTAACCTCAATATCAAGACACAGAAGAGTTTTATTTTGTGGTGGCAGGAAGCCAGCAGGTATAAGGACGAGCTTATAGATCAGCTATGATGGGTTTAATAAGAGTTATTTTACTTTGGTCTCATATATCAAGAATAAAATGTTGTGAAACAGATGTGGAATGTATTAAATTGATATTTTGACAGAACATTCACCTAAAGATAAACTTCAAGATTATGGAATGCAGAATTATGTATCACAGGTGTCATTGTTATGCATGTTCTTTGTCAAATAGTCATGTAACCTTTTCCAGTGTTTAGTCTGTGCCTTTATGTTTTTATTTATTGGCTTTTGATAAATCATTCTAAGAGTAATTAATGTTATACTTGTCAAAGAAGTTATGTTTTCCAGACAAGATTATGATGAGCAATTTCGGGAATAGGATGTTAAACATATTCATTGTTTTGACAGTGTAACTTTGTGCCAACATATTTGTTATTTTAATGTGACTGCTTATTATAAGTTAGACGAATATATCTATTTATTGCATAAATTCTAAGGAAAAACTGTGAAAAACAATTCTTGGAATTGTCAGAACAGGATATTAGAAATAATTGTATGCCAATATATTTGTGATTATAAGCCAAATGTTTCTCAACAGTTGGGGAGGAGATAATTCCAGACAGTGTGATGCAAGTTTCGCTATATATTTTCTTCTGGACAATAATAAGCGGGTATACTGATAGTATGGCCAACACTATGTCTGGTTAACCCTCTTTACTATAATTCATTTTTTGTTACCCTAACCCAAATTGGATAAATATTACCTACTGATAAGAAGATTTATTGTCTTTAGAGAAATGCATATAGGTAGTTTTTTGATATTCAAGTATAGCTCACTCACTCCCATATTTGGAGCTTCTGAGAGTTTAGTGAGGAGTTTACTTAGGGGTAAAATTGCAGAGTCACCCTCATCAGGGCGGTTACTCTGCTAAGGGAAAGTTGTTAGGGCTTCCAGTGTATAGGGATAGTTTACCATCATTTACCTCATAGAGTCCTGAAGTCTGATGGCATTCATCTGTTACCTTTGACAATACAAGTATTGGGAGGTGGTGAGTAACTGGTTGTATACACTGCTTTTCTCATGGTATACCTTACAGGTTTTTTGTACGTTTTGGGATACGATTTTAAAGTTTTTATTAAAAGTGATGTTTTAAAGGGTAGATACTTTTCTAAGTTGTGGAAAATAATAAACTTCAGTCTCTGATTCACAATCTGTTGGGTTTGTGGGTCATTTACTCCGGGCTTCTGGCTCGCAAGATATCCGATTTGGGCCCCTATGCCATTGACAAGAACAGTTCTTAAAACTGTGATAACAATTTCTAAATGAAACACAGTTACATTCTGCACATTCTGCATTCTGTCACAAAGAGCTGTTTTACTGATTAAAAGAGATAATGATACAGATTCCTTTCATTTTATTTTTTTATTTCAGATTTTAAAATTCTGTTTCCTGTATATAATTATGGGGCCGTCATCTAATCTGAGCTGATTTTAACAGCATCTAGAGTTGTGCTTTACTGCAGCTACATGGACATTGGAGCCCGTGAACAAGAGCTGACTCATTGACTTCTATGGGAGAGTGTTTGAGGCTCTGTGACCTGGGAAGAAGTCATTGTGTGGGAGGGGGAGCTGTGACATCTCCTACTGTGAATGGTGATAAGCCGTGTTATCTACACATTGGTGTCACCTTCTATTGTAATCCGTGATGACAATTGAGGAGACTCTTCTCTACAGAAGAGGAAGTGTCGGCCTATTATTAGGCTTAGTGACCACAGTAAGACCAGGATTTTTCAGAATATAGAAAGTGATAGGAGAAACTAAACAATAAAAACACTTCACCAAAAATTCTTAAAACATTTGCTTCATATAAAAACATAATATAAACAATAGGTTACTTTCAACTGACACATTCCCTTTAAGTTTGCAACATGGCCGCCAGTGCCATCCTGCACAAAAAGTTATAGGCAAGATAACCCAGCTCTATCTCCTCACCTTGTGACATAAGAGGCCAGTGATTCTCCAGATCCTCCATCATGACGTCCTTGTACAGATCCTTGTGTCCTTCTAAATACTCCCACTCCTCCATGAAGAAATAGACAGCAACCTCCTGACACCTTATAAGAACCTGACACACAAAATGATACAGTCATCACCCAGACCTCTCCAGTGGTGTTACTGTATAATGTCCCAGCATTCCCAGCAGCAGCAGAGTCACCTCTCCAGTCAGCAGCTCTGTCATCTTGTTGGTGAGTTCTAGGATCTTCTGCTTATTGTCCCTCTCATGTATCAGTGAGTGCGGGGGAGGCTCTATGAAAGGGCCCTGGCTCCATCCTCCTGACACACAGGGACAGCTGCTGGGGGCCACACAGTCACCTGACGTCTTCTTCACTACTGTGTAATCCTGTGTATGGAGAGAAATCTCTGGATCTTTGACCGATCTCCAGAAATCTAGTGACTAGAACTAATATTATTTCTGTACTGAGAGACGTCCAGGACACGTGTGGACTTCTGAGCTGTGAATTTCCCATAACTTCCTCTGGCAGAGAAGTTTAAAGCTAAAGATCACATTTGGATTTTTTTTTTATTTCAAATAATTTTTATTAACATTCTGATTAAAAAATGCTTTCACACTGTACAAATAAAATTTTCATATTGTTTTGAAAATGTTTTCAATGAAAGTCACCCCGACCCTTCCACATAACACTCGCAAAACTGTCCAACATAGAAGATGAAACAGTGAATGAGAAAAAGAATTTGGCACAAACCTCACCTTAAACGCAGCGAACCTTAAAGTTGTCCCTAATCCACAAACTCCCTTTTCACTTCTCCGTCAGATTCCATTTAGTATAATGGAAGTTACCATCAACTCATCGATTTATGATTGCGACAAATATAGCACAATAAACGTCTCAATCGCTTAAAAACCTTTTTTGTTTTTGCTTCCTTGTGTCGTTCCTCCTCCCCCCGATCACAATAAAGGGAAGTTGCCACAACTGGAAGTTAACACGGCGAGCACCGGTAACTAAGCTTCTAACCAGTTTCTCACCAAGAACTGTTTAACCACTACCAATAACATATATATCAGAAAACAACGATCACTCCAGCAACTTGGATGGTTTCTGATCATGAATAAAAAACTTGCAGCTTTATTAAATTTCCATTCAAAATCCAGCATCGGATATCCTGACATAATCAGCTCAGCAAACATTCCACCGACGCGTGTCGGGAGGTGTCTCCCTTATTCATGGTGTGACGTCAGTATGACATAACTTCCTTATATAGTATAAGAGGAAGTGACAAATTACTCCTAAAACTAACAATAAAAACCTTGACTTAGGTATAATACTAACTTAATTGCTGTTGTTACGGCTAGAACTTCAATTATGAAACATGATGTCATGGCGCTTATTTAATCCTAACGGAATCCTGTTATTTAGGTGGAATATCCACCATGCTTCACGGGATAAAAGTTTTCTCCGTAGGTTACCTCCTCTCACTGGTCTGTGTACAACCTCAATTACATTACAAGAAAACGTGCTTGTATCCCCGGCATGGCATTAAAAAAAATGCCGTGAAGCCATAGAGACATTAGTAGTAAGAGTTCTTTTAATATCGGAAAGATGCCTGCATATACGGGTTTTTAGATTTTTACTGCTACAACCCACTGTGCATACTTGCACGTTATGCAACGTTGTCGCCCACAACGGTAGAAACCCTTGGTTTCTAACCAGTTTTGATGTGTACCCTTATCTGTTCTGAAAAGACTCGGTGACAATAAATACCCTAAAGTGGGAGATCGTCTTGAAATAAAGCTGATGTCTTTAACAATTTAATGGATGATATCCTGTCGATATAAAAGCGGGAGATTATTTTTAATAATTCCAATAATTTTGTTGTATTGTGAGCTATATGTTGTGCTAAAAACTATATTTTTCTTTTTACTATTAATCTCCTTTGTTCTTTCTTTTTGTTTTAATAGATCATTTCTTGATATTTTTGCCACCTTTCCTATTGCATTGTTTAAGGATCTCTCTGTATATCCTCTTTGTCTTATTCTGTCAATCGCTTTTTCCTGTTGCTCTTCAAATATTGCATTAGTAGAGGAATTACGTTTTAGACGTATCAATTCGCCATACGCGTCGGTGGAATGTTTGCTGAGCTGATTATGTCTGGATATCCGATGCTGGATTTTTTTTTTTTTCACATTCAAAAACTAGGTTTTATTAAGACAGAAAAGAAAAACAGATGGTACAATCCAATATGCATTAAATACATTCAACTCAGAGAGGTGCATAGGTAATACGGTTCCTTGGATGCGTTAAAGTAAGTTCTGGCAGTCACAAAAGACTGAAGTCCTCAGAGATAACAATGCAGGTCGTGGTATACAAATGACAGACTTAAGAACAGGTAGGAACAGACAGCCATGATTAGAAATGTGCTACCAACAGTCAAGAATGCAGGAAAAAGCATAGAGTGGTACAGTTAGATGGAGGTGCTCATATAACGTCGCTGCTCTATCACTCTCCCGTTGAGAGGGAAAAAAGCAGAGACATAGCCGGGAAGGGGAGAGGAAGGAGGGGAGTAAGGCTGGGTGATAATATGGCCCAATCTAGGACTACAAGGGTCCCCAATCACTTCGGACCCTAACTATACAGGGTCATAATTAAGACCTCCACCGTTCCGCTGGTGTCGTTGGGAGACTCAAAAGAGAGGTTGCACATGGAGTGACCATCAAACCTTAAATACAAACATAGGGTAAAAATAGGAATCAGCCAGTCGGGATCAGGGGGCCCCCCGTCACTCACTCGAAATACAGATCGGTCAGCATTAAGCGGGAAGTGCACAGGCTAGCGAGAGCTGGCATAGTGGTCTGTCTCACAGAATTTGAACCAGTCATCCCATACCTTATAGAACATCACGCCGTCGCCCATCGAATCACATCTAATCTCCTCCCATCTGCAGGTTCTGTGCATCTCCTCGAACCAGTCCGTTATGGAAGGAGGAGTTGCGGATCTCCATAACCTAGGGATAACGGCCTTAGCTGCGTTCAGCAGGAAGACGACTAGTCTACCTTTGATGGAGCGGGGCGAGTCTTGAAGTAGCATAAAGAGTAGGACAGTGGGATCATTAGCCAACTTTACACCCGATATCAAGTCAATTATGTGGATAACCCTAACCCAGAAAGGCTGGAGGGAGGGACACTTCCACCAGATGTGCAGCATCGTGCCCTCCTCCCTATGGCATCTCCAACACTGATTTGAAACCGAGGGGTATATAGTGTGCAGCAGCGAGGGGACTCTATACCACCTTGAGATGATCTTATAATTTAGCTCTTGGACTCTTACTGAGACTGAGGTTCTGCGAGCCAAAGACAGTGCTTGCGCCCATTCGTCCTCAGAGAGCTCCCTGGAGATTTCCCTCTCCCACGCTAATTGAAAGTTGAGCTTAGATGATGTCCCCGTATGAGTCAAACAGTAAATCCTGGACAACAAGTGGGTGGTGAATGGGGTTCGGACACACCAATTTTCAAAGGTAGAAAGGGCTCTAGTGAGGGCAAAGGATCCCTGGAAAGCCGAGCACAGACTGAGGAGCTGATAGTAATGTAATCTCGAGAGTCTGGGGCATCCGAACTCAGCCTTCAAAGCAGGGTATGTTTTGATCGTCTCACCACAATATATGTCCTTGAAAGTCCCAAATCCCCTCTCTCCTCCCAACCCCAGTCCCACAAAGCTAAGCGTCTCTGGTATCCCAGGGTTACCAGTGAGCGGGGTAAGAGGACCTCCTAGCTTCAGGATAGGCAGAGAGGAGGGGAAAGATCTCAGAATTCGTACAGTTGTCTGCGTGATAAGGGGGAGGAGTATCAACCGCTTTTTGGGTAGCCACAGGGGGGGCAACCAGGGGACTGCCGCTGTCGGGGACCCGTAAAGTTCGGTTTCGATTTGTACCCAGGACTTAGAATGGGAGTTATGAAAGCTGTCTAACACCCTGACTGCTGATGCCGCTAAATAATAGGCCTGTAAGTTCGGGATTGAGAGTCCTCCCTCCGCTTTAGGTTTCATCAGGATGGATCTAGAGATCCTTGGGTGCTTGTGTGCCCAAACAAACTGCATGATCAGGCTCTGTAGTGAGCGGAGGAACGACTTAGATAGGAGAACCGGTATGGTCTGGAAAAGGTACAGCAACCTGGGGAGAATGTTCATCTTGACTATGTTGATTCGCCCCATCCAGGAGAAGTCCTTATTATTCCACCTGGAGAGGTCGACTCGCAATGAGTTGACAAGGGGTGGGAAGTTGAGATCAAATATTTTGTCCAGATTTGCAGGGATATTGATCCCCAGATATTTAATATGCGAGGGAGCCCAGGCAAAGGAATAATTGTCCTTCAGTCGGGCAACTTCCTCAGGTGAGAGGAAGACATTCAGGGCCATACTTTTGGTCATGTTCACCTTGTGGTTACTAAATGACCCAAAGGCGCGTAGGACCTGAAGAATGGAGGGGAGCGAAATGTGAGGCTCCGTTACATACAGTAGCAGATCATCTGCAAAGGCTGAACATTTCACATCGGACCTGCCACACTTTATCCCATGGATAGACGCGGTCATGCGGATGTCCTGAAGTAAGTGTTCCATGACTAGGGCGTGCAGGAGCGGGGTAGGGGGGCCTTCCTGGCTGGTACCTGTACGTATAGGGAACGGGGCAGAGAGCGTGCCGTTTACTCGAGCCTGCGCTTGTGGGTGACTATAAAGAGCGAGAATCTTATCGTGGAGGATCGGGCCTATACCCATAACGGTGAGAACCCCCGAGAGAAAAGACCAGTCAACCCGATCGAAGGCCTTTTCTGCGTCCAGGGAGAGTAACATGCAAGGGAGCCCTGAACTTCGAGCATGATTAATCAATGTGAAAGTTTTGAGAGTGTTATCTCTCGCTTCTCTCGTGGGGATAAAGCCCACTTGATCTAGATGTATACGGTCACCTAATAGGGGGTTCAGTCGCAGTGCGAAAAGTTTGGCAAATATTTTTACGTCGGTATTAATTAAGGAGATTGGGCGATAGTTCTGACACAGGGCAGGATCTTTCCCTTCTTTAGGGATGACCGTGATGTGGGCTTTGAGGGAGTCCGGGACAAAAGGAGAGGAATGGGATACCGAATTGAAGTTAAGCAAAATGGGGGGTGCTAGATCCTCCCGTAAGACTTTAAAGATCTTTGCCGTGAAGCCGTCTGGTCCTGGGCTTTTACCCGTCGGTAGTGAGGCGATAGCTGCCTGGAGCTCCTGATGAGTAAAAGGAGTTTCCAGAGAGTTGACGACTTCGGGTGACAGGGCCGGGTGGGCTGTACGCTTTAGATAATCCTGAAGTGCTGACGGAGATTCCGCCCCGTCAGTTCCCAGAGTCGGCCTAGGAAGATTGTAAAGGTTCGAATAGTATTCTTGGAATACTGTTAAAATATCTTCGGTTAGATGTACCAATTTCCCTTCTGCCGTTTTAATCTGGGGGACAAACAGGGATGCTCTTTTTTCCCTTAGCGCCCGGGCCAAATATCTACCTGGCTTATTGCTCCATTCGTAAAAGCCTGCCTCACGCATCTGCCGGAACCGCTTGTGTTTACGCTCCATTAACGCCAGAACTGCGTGGCGAAGCTTAAGCAGGGTTCTTAGGTCAGACTCAGAGCCCGAAGCCTTATGAGCAGTCTCTGCAGTGTGGAGCTCAGCTAGTAACGTATGGAGCTTGCCCGCCGCTTCACGTTTAAGTCGCGCACCATGTTTTATCAAGGCCCCACGCATGACGCACTTCAATGCCTCCCATCGAGTCTGGGGAGATGTTGGGTCGCCCCTGTGATATTCCTGGAAGTCTGAGATAGAGACTTGGAGTTCTTTCACGCATAGCGCGTCCTGCAAGAGGGATTCGTTGAGCTTCCAAGCAAATGGGGGGCGCTTGAAGTGCGGCAGGTCCAGGTCGCAATGTACCGGGGCGTGATCAGAATGGAGCATAACATCTATTTTGGTGTTGGTTACTAGTGGCAGGAGGGAATGTTGGGTGAAAATATAGTCAATACGACTATACAATTGATGGGGGTTCGAGAAAAAAGTATAATCTCTCTCACCAGGGTGCATAATGCGCCAAACATCCGAGAGTTGCATATTATGCAATAGTCTCTTAAGTCTATTAAGTACTCGGTGGGGGACGGAAGATCGTCCGCTCGAAGTATCGAGAGTGGGATGTAGGGCTAAGTTGAAATCCCCACAGAGTACTATCTGCCCTTGGGCGAAGCATGTTAGCTCATCTAACATCCTGGTGAGAAAGGAGATCTGCCCCTTATTAGGAACGTAGATATTTGCAATGGTATACAAGTGACCCTGAAAGCTGCACTTTAAGAAAATCGCTCTAGCGTCCTTATCCACATAGGTATCCAGCACCTGAAGGGGGAGGGATCTATGCACTAGTATAGCCACTCCCTTTGTCTTCTGATCTGAGTTACCGCTATGGTACCAGGCAGGGTAGTATTTGTTTTGAAGAAGCCGCTCCTGGGCTTTAATCAAATGTGTTTCTTGCAAGCATATGATATGAGATTTTAGCCTGTGGAGATGGTAAAAGAGCTTTGACCGCTTTTCAGGCAGGTTTAGTCCCTTAACGTTAAGGGACGTTACCCTCAGAGTATGCATTCATACAACCAGATAAGCGCACAGCAGAGGCGCTTTGCCGATAACGAGGAGCGACAGAGGGACTGACCCCAACTGGCTGGGGGAGCAGACAAAAAATAACGGGGAAAAACTAAATAACATAGGCCAACAAAGTCTACATGGCCAAAAGATGAGAGGAGAACCAAGGTGCAACCTCACAGCTGCTATAGACCAGCATTGTAAGCTGATCAGACATGAGCAACGTAGCTCTTGGGGGTCCACGTGGGCCGCCTGCGAGGGGGGTCCACACAGGGTGAAAGAATCTCGTATCCACTTGAGCTCCAAGTGGCAGGAGTGATCACCTGAGTGTTTAGGGATGTCAAGCAGCAATGTAAACAATCTGCAAGCAGGTACAGTGCACACCATCGGTGCCTAACATCCTGACATAAAATAGCCTATCGGAAAGAAATGCAGATGGAGTAGGTGCGCCAGAAGAGAGAAGGGTGGGAAGAGAGCAAAAGACACATTACTGTCCATTGATCACAGATGAGTATCTCACGTGTCCCAGATCTCGATTCAGCGATGAGGGTCCGATGGATCGTTGGGGGCAGCCGGAGCTCTTCTTCTCCTGTTCAGTCGCTGGGACTTCGGTGAGGCGAGGGAAGAAGGTCGGCGGATTGGCCGTTGATTGATAGAAGGCGGTCCAAGAGGTGTCGGATCGATTGCAGTATGCCATTCAGGAAGGTCCACACGCGGCAATCCCAAGGCAGTGAGAAATTCGGAAGGTCCAATAGTGATCGAAATGTTATTGTGGAATCGCCTTGTTTCACCTGTTCTGCCAGTACGGGTCCCCGATGCTGGATTTTTAATGGAAATTTAATAAAGCTGCAAGTTTTTATTCATGATCAGAAACCATCCAAGTTGCTGGAGTGATTGTTGTTTTTTCATATATATGTAGCAGGAGACTGGCTCCGGATCTCCCACTTCTCCGTGCAATTATCCTTCGTCTAAAGTAGGTGAGCTGAACGTTCGACATTTTTTTGTATTTTTGTTGAACTGGTTTCGTTTTCGTGCTCCCTACATCACAAAATTACTCATCTATTTGATTTGATTTTTGAAATTATACTTGTAGTGTTGATTACTAAACATGTCGATTTTACTAGACACTTCAGCAGTTAACGCTAGACGACAAAAGGCCGCTAAAATCTTTTCTACAGCCGGTGTTCATAGCCCTAACTCAGAAGAAGGAGAGCTTAAGGAACTTATGCACAGATCGGAGAAATTAGCCATCAAAGAGTTAAAGTTGTGGTGGGAGCAAACTACTTTGCAAACGTACACAGAGAAAAACATGATCCCAAGAGGGTTGCCTTTAAAAAAACATTGCACCACACAATATGGTGAAAATTTTGAAAAGGAATGGCAAAATATATTAAGCAAATGCTCTTTAAGGCTAATGACGCTGTTAATCCAATCACAGGAATCTATGTTACAGCACACCAATGAGGAAATTACATCGATAAAAGCCTCCTTGGAACCATACAAGTCATTATCTATATACAGTAACTTAGAGGATAAATTGAATGAAAATTTGGAAAAACTGGAAAATATTATGCAATATAAAAATAAAAAATTTATCCGCGATATGCAAGACTAGGAGAAAAACATAGTGTACACATGGTTCTTGGAAAAGAAACCTCAATCTATTTTGAAAAGTCAAGGAACTCACATGTATGAGAAAAACATATATAAAAGAAACAGTGTCATTTGCAGACCTGAATTTGTCTGGGGAAACCACCAATCCCTCAACATCGGAAGATACCTCAGATGTGTCAGAATGTCATCTGGAGGAGAGCAATGCAAAAAAGAAACAGTATCAGAAAAAACTAAATAACAAAGGATCAAAAAACGGAGCCGGAGAGGTGGGAGAAGGCATAGGAGACAACTCCAGAACCACCCGCAAGTAACAGAGATTCCAGTTATTAACTTATCAAGCTACATAATTATGGATATACAAATCTCGTTACTCTCAAGAGGTTTGGGTTATGTACCGACCACTAATTTTGACCTGTTTAAAACGTTACTGGATGTAAATAAGTTCGCAAGGTTATTAACCATCAGAAATCATTTTTCCCAAGAAGATCCAGAATCCAATAATACGACTCCAAATATAGGAGAATCCTCTTTGACATTAACATCTACCAATGAACAATTTGATACCATTAGCTATGAGGAAACTTGTAATCTTATGCTCTTACGAACATTGGAAAATGAAACCGCTAAGTGTGATATAGAACCTTGCCCAGTCTTCCGAAAGAAGAATGAGAGCTTTTACCCTTTGCAATCCAGACCATCCGGACTTGATGAATTTCAGGAAAACATGGAGAAAGAACTAAGGGAACTCTATATAGACACAAAAAATAAATTGAAACAACATAAATATAGCTTTTCCAACATTAGCAAAGATGAATATAGAGCAATAAAACAATTACAGGATAACACGGACTTACTTATAAGACCAGTAGATACGGGAGGAGGGGGTTGTGTTAATTAATGCAGGCTTGTATAAAAAATTGAATGAAAAACTATTGTCTGATCCTGTAACTTACCTCCCGTTAACAAATGATCCAGGTAAAGATATCCAACAGGAACTAAGATGCCTATTCAATGAAGGTGTGTATATGGGGGGCCATCACTCAGGAGTTAGCAGAAAAATTGTTTGTACAATCTCCTATCACTCCGAATCTGCCCTTCCTCCCTAAAATTCACAAGGAGGTTTTTCCACCACCGCTGCGAGTTATTGTAAGCGGTATTGGTTCAGTCACTGAAATATTGGGTAATTGGATTGATACCCTTTTGCAGCCTCTCGTAGTTACAATACCGGGATATATCCGTGATACAAAAAGCTTAGTGTCAGTTATGTCAAAATTTACATGGAAGAGAGGATTTTCATGGCTATCATGTGATGTGGTGGGACTCTATCCCTCCATCCCACATGATAGAGTCATTTCAGTATTGGAAGGTTTTCTGAAAAAGCATAGCTGGTATGCGGATGTTATCAATGAATTCATTGCGATGAGCATAGAGTTTTTGTTGAAAAACAATTACTTCTCATTTGATGGGAAATTTTACCTTCAAAAAAGAGGGGCATCAATGGGTGCCAAATTTTCCCCACCACTCTCTAATATATATATATATATATATATATATGAGTGCATGGGAGGAGGAATTTTTGCTCTCCGGTGGTTACCCCTTCTCCTCCCACATCAGGTGGTATGGGAGGTACATTGATGACCTCCTCCTGGTGTGGGAGGGGGAAGGGCTACCATCGGTGAATGCTTTTTTGGAATATATTAACCATGATGACTATAATCTAAAGTTTACATCACAACAGCATGAAAATACTATAGCTTTCTTAGATGTGTCACTTATGGGTATGGAAGATAATCAAATATTGGTAACTCCTTACAGAAAGAGTACTGCAAAAAATTAAATTTTAAAAGCAGACTCATTACACCCTAGACATGTAATTAACAACATTCCGTATGGCGAATTGATACGTCTAAAACGTAATTCCTCTACTAATGCAATATTTGAAGAGCAACAGGAAAAAGCGATTGCAGATTAAGACAAAGAGGATATACAGAGAGACCCTTAAAAAAAGCAATATAAAAGGTGGAAAAAAATATAAAGAAATGATCTATTAAAAAAAAAGAAATAACAAAGGAGTTAAAATGTAAAAAGAAAAAAATATTTTTTTAGAAAAACTATGCCACAATACAAAAAAATTTTGGAATTATTAAAAAAAAATCTCCCGCTTTTATACGACAGGTAAATCCAGAAATTGTTAAAAAATCAGCTTTATTTCAAGAGACCCCCACGTTGGGAAAATTTTTGACCGGTCTTTTAGAACAGATATGGGTTACATAAAAATGGTTAGAAACCAAGGGTTTTACGTTGTCCCGAATGTTGCATAAGTGAAAAATTGACAATGCATAAAAAATTTTCCCTCTATGGTCATGGGTGAAAAATTTTTTTCTTCTATGAAAATGTGCACCAATAATGAAAATTTTTTGAAAAAGTGCTTTTTTTTGTGGTTAATTTTTGGGGGTTTTGTAGCAGTAAAAATCTAAAAACCCGTATTGCAGGCATCCTTCGTTTAAAAAGAACTTTACTACCAAGTCTTTGGCTTTACGCATTTTTTTTAATGCCATGCCGGGATACAAAACTTTTTCTTGTAAGTAATTGGGGTTTGGCTAGACTTGAGGGAGGAAACTAGGAGAAAAATTGTTTTTCCCGTGAAGCTGGTGGATTTTCCCGCCTAAATACTAGGATTCCTTTTAGGATTAAAAAAGCGCCATGACACTGTTTTTTTTATTGAAGTTCTAGCCGAAAAAAACAACAAAAATTAATTTTGATTAACCAAAGTCAAGGTTTTTTTTTTTTTTTTGTTGTGTTTTTTGGGAGAAATTTTGTCATTTCCCCTTTATTTATATAAGGAAGATATGTCATGTGACGTCAAACCATGAAAAAGGGGGAGACACCTCCGAAAGCGCGGTGGAAAATTTTTTTGCTGAGCTGTTATTTTGGGATATCGATGCGGATTTTTTTTGGGAAAATTTTAAAAAGCTGCAAGTTTTTTTTTCATGATCAGAAAACCCTCCAATTGCTGGGTGATTGTTTTTTTTTTTAATTAGACAGGAGACTGGCTCCCGGTCTTTCCCCTTTTCCGCGAATATCCTTGTCTAAGTGGTGGTGAACGTTTACTTTTTTTGTATTTTTTCCAAAACATTGGGGGTGTGGGGAAACCCCTCGCAAATTTCCCCCTCCCCTTTTACTGTTTCAAATCTTTTGAGCTGTAAAATTTTCCGTGAAACTTCCTTTAAGCGAGAGTTTTCCCTTCTTACTGCTTTACAATAAAACCCCTAGATGGACCTTGCTCTTCACTGACGTATTTTTAGGTTTCTAATCAATGACGAAAAAGAGAAATAAAATTTACTCTCTGGGTGAACCCAACCATCGTTCCCTTGGGTCCTCCAGGCGAAAACCCCCATTGATTCCTTGGCTCCCGGCCTTGTTTAGGTAACGGGGACTCACCATTTCATTGCCCCATACATTAAATGGCTGCATGGTTCCCGGGGGAATAAAGCCCTACTGGGGGTGATCTGCAGGTTTTTTTCCCCTGTTCAATTCTATTTAAAACCCAGAACTTACCCCGTAGTGGATCCTCCCATATGGGTTTTCTCTTTTTATCACTGATTGTTAGTAATAAAAGATGAGAGAAATATAGAGAAGTTACCCTCCCGTCACCCGGGGAGGATCTCCCAAAGGGGAGGTCTATTTTCTTTATGATCTATTGCTGTCGTGGGGCCATCCTTTGGGGGGGTCATTCAGGAGAAGGAAAGCGTGTATGAGAAAAGGAGGGGGAAATGGGTGAATTGAAGGTTCTGAATGCAGGGCCCTTTTTGGAGAAAGAAGGGCCCCAAAAAAATTTTCAAAAGGGCCACATTGTGTGACATAAGAACCTTTAAGGCAGAGGAGAAGCAGTTCTCAGAGCTGTAAAAATGGAACGGGATTCTCAAACATCCACAGGGTATTCCTTTAATTTTTGCGTGAGGGCCCACCCCTTTGGGGCCCGCTCAGGTGTCTGAACCATAGAAGTGATAGAGAGACCTTTTTCTTGTGGCACCTCTCTGTTTATTCCCCCACTGGGTACGTGGCCCCCCTTCCCTGGGGTTGGTCTGTTCTCCAAGGTGAGACTTTATTACCAAAAAAAATTTTTGGGGGACGCGTGGATACATCAGAAAAGCCATGTTGGGAAAACCCCTTTAGTTATAAATGATGAAGGATTTATGCTCAGGTGAGAATGCAAAATGAAGCCTTTCCCAGACATGAGGACTGCACATGGCTGATACTGGGAGAGGGGATTCATCACAGTGATTGGAAAAAAATCTAATTTAAGCTTTATTAACAATCGACGTGCACAGTAAATGTGTCGGCCCCAGAATGCGACAATGAGCGAAGCCCCAGCGGGGGGGGGGCTGAGTATCATGATACACTGAGGATTTACGCGCCGGTTTTCACCCCGTCAGAGGCGTGCGCCCCGGCTTGTTTGACCCACGTGACCCGCGGGTGGGAGGTTGGAGCTCAGTGCCGCTCGTACAATGCACGGGGGAGATCTTGTGTAGCAGCAATAACTTTCTAGGACAGGGGGCGGGGGAAATACAGCTGTTATAA